>CAJDSM010062922.1:3595-15584 GCA_903981925.1 Ostrea lurida | reverse complement strand
TCGGAATCCAGTAAAGTTATGATAGTTCAAATTGATCCTGATTCTTCGGAATATTGAAAATATTCAAAACAGAAAGGTGATTTTGAAGAATTTCATCTGTAGCCAGATTGCTTGGAGTATAAGTAGGATTCCCAGATGTTGAAGTAAACCCTAGTTCATTTAAAAGACAAGTATAATAGTGACTTTTACTTAGCAATTGGCCTGAAGAACACACCGTGTAGATGTGCATATACAGAGAGAATTCTGATTCAATTTTTCTTTCTGGGAGTTATGCCCCTATTGAGCTTAGAAATTTGGGCAACATAAAATATATTACTGAAACAAACTGTCAGCGTAACTCCTCTCAAACTGCTTGACAGATTATCATGAAACTTTGTAGTTATGAAGAACATAACTTGCAGATGGACATATGCACAGGAAATCCTGATTAATTTTTTTCTGGGAGTTATGCCCCTTTTGAACTTAAAAATTTGGCCAACATAAAATATACTACTGAAACAATTTGTCAGCGCAACTCCTTTGAAATCGTTCAACAGTTTCGTGAAACTTTGTGATTGATAAGGACACACTGTATAAATGCGCATATTAAGATTTATTTCTTCTACAAAATAAATCCAATTATTACAGCGATGTTTATTGTTGCGTGTGAGATCCGCGCCTTTGTTTTTGTGCGCGTAATGTCATACAGTAGATGACGTTATGACTGTTTAGGTTTGACGTCACACTTTTTGTATCAGCTCGATTGAGAGGTGGGTGTATTTTGTCTCGAAGCTAAAATAACAGTTGGTTGGTCAAATATGTTACCAAGAATTTCTTTTGGCGTTTTAGTTTCAAAATCGTGCTACTGTCAGACTCAATAATTTTATGAATAATTTGGTTACTGTCAATGGGGGTTCTTTATCAAATACCCAGACAAACGAAATGTTTAATAGTGACGGAGTTCATTTGTCATACTTCGGTAATTGCTTTTTGTTACACAACTTACAGAGGGCTTTACAAGATATATGTTCTTGAGATATTTAGTTTGAGCTTCATAATGTGGCCACGCCTACATTTTTTCTCGCGTTTCTCATTCCACCTAACTTTGTTGGCGGTGGTTGTCCTGTAAACGTACAACCATTTGGCGGTTATTCGAGACGCCTGCTATGAAAAAAGTATTTTTCACAACTTCTGCCGAGTATCAGCTCACCCAGTACCAGTATGAATGTTGTCACTGATTCACTATTCGATTATTTAAAGAAATCATAAGGATAAGGATTATAAGGTTATAGGATAAGGACTATATTTGATAAGGCTTATAGGATTAAGGATTATAAGTTTATAAGGACTTAATGATATCTTTAATACACGATTAAGTGTATTGTTTGTATTTACAGCATGTAGGTCGTTGGCCACACGCCCACTCAACATAAATCATATTTAATAAGTTACCATTGTACTTCATGTCATTTAATAATAACGCAGATTTATAACATCCAATTTATTACAGCAATGTTTACTGTTTTGCGTGTGAGATCCGCGGCCTTTTTTTTTTGTGGCGCGTTTAACACGTCCCGTTAAAATTCGTAACGTCCGTAATGTCATACAGTAGATGACGTTAGGACTTTGTTTATAGCTTGACGTCACAATTTTTGTATTCAGCTCGATTTAGACAGGTGGGTATGTTTTGTTTCTCAAAGCTTAAATGAACCCCCCTCCCTTTCCCTTTAATATGTATTTATTATACTATTCACTGATATATTGCTAATACAATTTTCTGCCGTATATTATTTCTAATTAATTTCCAAGGGCAAACAGGAGAAGGCTAACATAAGGCTGTTTTGTCATGTGAACTGAACTGGTTGAAACTTGGAATATTGACTGTCTTACGATGTGTTGATGCATGATGGAAGCTTAACATTCGTCACGACCTACATTAACCAAATTCTCAAGTGCGGTTATTCGAGACGCCGCTTATGAAAAAAGTATTTTCACTCAGTACCGCTATGAATGGTTGTCACTATTACGATTTTGTAAGGAAATCATTAAGGATTTAAGGATTATTTAAGGGTTTTATAAGGGTAAGAACTATAAGGATTAGGATTATAAGGATAAGGGACTATTAAGATAAGATTATAAGGTATTATAAGGACTAATTATATCTTTAATTTCACACAATTAAAAGTTGTTATTGTTTGTATTTACATGTTATGTAGGGCGTGCACAATCGCCAACTCAACAATAAATCACCATTATAAATTTACATTAGGTCTTCATCGTCTTTAATTAATTACAGGAAATTGTTATTTTTTTTTAAAGAGAAATTATGTCCCTTAATTGACTTGTTTACAATTAAAAACACTGAATGGAAAAAGGATAAAATTTAGGTTGCTCTGTAGTTTAATTGAAAAGAATATCTCCTACTTTTATTTAGAAAAATCCTGTAAATCAATAGTTCAACTGGACCGTTGGGGTTATGTGAAAGCAATTGCTCACTTTTTCTTTCATCGAGGTAGGAATTCATGAACAAATCAATTCCAACGCTTGATTACAAGTAAACTTGCCATATTCAACTCCCATAAATACTTTGATTTCTGCTTCTGTGTATAAGGCCCTTAGGAATATGCAGTGTCGAAGACTTACCCTTCTTCATTTAGTAAGTGATTGAGCCCATAGGTCCTTTGTTTTAATCATTATCTTATTATTCAAAAAATTCACAGTGTGATTGTAAACTATCAAAATGTAATCTTACCCCTAACCATCTTAACACCACTAGCATTCATTCTAAACAAATTCTGATTGAAATCTTAAAGTATAAAACAATCACAAAACACATCAGTTAGAGTATTGCTCTGTGAATTTATTACAATAAAAATAATTTTCACAGCAGAACATTCTTATTGATTGTGTTGGTAACTGTTTTTATTAGCCTCACCTAAGCCGAAGGCTAAGTCCACAGTGACTTTTTTTTGATCAATCTGCCCCGCTGTCTGTTTGTCGCCAACTTTTCACATTTTCATCTTCTTCTCCTGAAACACTGGGCCAAATTTCAACCACACTAGTACAATTTATCATCCTTCAACCGCAAACATCTGAGAAGAAATACAATGGCATAGTTGATTGTAGAGCAGGAAGGCATTTACCAAACATTGATAAATTTGGTATCCCCGGAGGTAAGGGGTCCGACCCCTGGGCGGGGCGGAAACTTGGTGCATTAGTTTATTTAATATGTTAAAACATTTGAAAATTCATCTTCTTTAGATGCGAACCCGTAGGACGGTAGAATAGGTTCTCAGCATCCCCTTGCGTTGTCGTATAAGAGGAGCGACTGAATGGGCGGTTCTCATTTCGGATGAGACAGGAAAACCCGAGGTTCACGTATCGCAGCAGGTGTGGGCACGGATAAGATCCCTTCCGCGGCTCAAAGGCCCTTGAGTGCACGAGCATTAGGCCTAAATTTGCCCAGCCACTTCACGGCATTGGTGACGCTGTCCATATGAGTGAAATATTTTCGGTTGGGACGTAATAACAATTAATCAATCAATAAAATCTTTTGATGCCATTAATATTAATGTCAAACTAATATTGAATATTTTGAATGAGTAGGGGCCTTTTATCAAATTTGTAAATTTCATGATTTACGGGGGTCAGGGTTTGCTCACTTGGTGGGACAAACATGGTCAGTGATTGAAAAAAGTGTTCACTATTGGGAACATGTTTAACTTTTGATATACTGTCATTCCATTCTTTCAATTTTGTATGAAGCATTTTTGGGGACAAGAGACTCATCAATTTGTAATTTTTTCAGGTTTCTTGTGCCCTGGGCATTAGGGCGCGGGCAAAAACTACCCAAAAAGTGACAAATTTTTCAAAATTCTCTACAAACCGTACATTGTTTAAGAGAAAACTAAAGACTATGATATAAAAGCACGAATGCCTCTACCAAAATTTGTAAATTTCGGTGATCCCGTGGTTAGGGGTTCTGACCCTACGGGGCACGGGCCAAACTTGTTACAATATTGTTTATATGAAACATTTGAAAAATCCTTCTATGCTATTGTTTTTAATTTGAAAAAACTAAATTTGAATATTTTTGGATAGTAGGGAGCCTTTTATTCACATGTTGTGTACTTGGTACCCCGAATGTTCTAGAATATATGACCTTGTTTATAACCAGTATTGATTTATTTTTTAAACGGGGTGATTGTTTATAGAAAAGTTCTAGAAATCGCTTGATTATTGTCAACCCAAGTTACATATGAATACTTTCTATGCGTTGTTCTAGAAATTGAGATTATTATAATATAAGGGACAGTGACTTGATGAATAGAAAGAAAAACACTTCGTGATATTGGACACTTGTGATATTGATTGTGTGATCTTTAAAAACTCGATATATTTTGTACGAAAGGGAGAAGTTTTGTGTATATTGAGGAATATTCAATTAAAACCGGCCGGCACAAAACAGTGTAAGTTAGATTTTTCTTTAGTATTAGAGCAGTTTTATTCTTGTTTTAATTTTATTGTATAATTGTATAAATTAGTGAAATTCTAGATAGTGTTTTGTTGTATGAATTTACTGCTTGAGTATATTTCATAAAGGTTAAATTTCTTGACCTTGATCTTATTCAATCGTAACACACAATTACCTCCACTCGGTGACGGGGGGAGGGGGGGGGGAGGTGTCGGATTGTCTTCTGTAGGAACAAATTGTTCAGGCTTTAAAGTGTTAGGCCTTACCAACCTATAAGTCACATATCATGTCGCTCTATGAGTCTACCCATGGACCGAAGATGTTCCATATAGAATTTTGGGTCAAAAAGGTCAAGGGCAACACTGGGACATTGATGTCACCGATATTGTTTCTGGGCTCAGAGAGCTATCCAGTCTACCTAGGGTCAATTATATATACATATGTTTATACTATTGGAACGAATATGTTCCCATTTTTGAATTTTGGGGTCCAAAAGTCAAGGCACTGGAATCAAATAGCAATATGGTTTCCAGGTATCTGGGAGCAATTATCTTTCTACCTAGAGGTTCACTATTATGGTACATACTACATATGGACTACTTCAATTTGTGAGACGAAGATGTTTTTATTGAATTTGGGTCAAAGATCGTGCAACTGGACATCCAACGTGCAATTATCGGTTCCGGTTTCTAGGCGGGCATTATTCTTTTCTACCTAGGTTCCATTATATGAACATATAGGACTTACTCGTGAGACCGAATAATGGTCCTCGTAACAGAACATTGGGGCTCGTCCGGGATCTGAACTACAATTTTATTAAACATAGGCAGAGTCTCAAACATGTCTTTCAGTATAGAAAATTATATGAATAAAAACAAATCCAGACGTCAGGTGTTCTGATCAATTTTGAAAAAAAGATGAGTTGTTGTTCTTTGTACAACAACTTGGGGTTTAGAGGTTAATCTAAGCATGAAGAGAACAGGAGATTAGACACTGTAGTTTGGCTAAGAACTTTTGGCCGAAAAACATTTTTACAACGTATCTATATTCCCCAAAGTTAGAACATATACCGGAATGCGAATTAGAATACAAATAAGCTATGGAAAAATTAGGCTGAAGTGGAAGAGAAAAAGGAATCGTGAAACGTGAAGAGAGAGAGAAAAGAAGTGAAAGAGAGAGAGAGAAAGAACGTAAAAGGGACAGGAGACAGAGAGAGAAAGAACGTGAAAGAAAGAGAGAGAGAGACGAAAGAAACCGAGATTTCGACAGCCGAGAAAAATTATGATTGATAAGGCAGAAAAAGAGAGTCAGAGAAATTTGAATTAGAAGAAATTAAGATTGCTTACATAAGAGAACGAAGACCTCGCCTGTCAGATGTGAATTTCGACGCGCAGCTAAAAATATCAGATTAGTTCGAAATTTCAGGAAAAAAAAGCTATTGATAAATATTTTCCTCAATTTGAGAAAGTTGCAATCCAAATTTAAATTGGCCAAAGCAATTTGCCGAACATTATACAAACGTGATATTAATTGCAAGGCGGCCCGGAGTTTACTCAGCGCTAGCATAGGCGAGAAGTTCAGATTATGACAGGTCAAGGCTGCAATACTTAGAAGGCATACCAACTTGTACCAGAAAGCGTACAGACGAAGGTTTAGAACGGTATAAGGAAAATTTGACAAATATCAGACTTATGTAGAATTGCTAGAGAAAAGAAGGATTTATTTTGATTCAAATTGGTTAAAGATCTCAGGAATAGACAATTGAGAAGACTTTAAGACACTCATTTGATAGGGAAGAATTTAAGAAACTTCGTGTTCATCAAGGATTTAAGAAAAACATTTAGAAGATATAGGAATGTTGAGGAAACTTCTTGGGAGGCAGCTGCGCAGTCATTTTCAGATCACTTCCACTCTTTCTCATTAAAAAACTTTTGGTCCAAAAATCAGGGTAGTAGTTTTCAGTGAAAAGTTTCAGGACTCAGATAAGAAGGAGTATTCACATGAGTTTCTCAGTCTCCAGTTACATCTTAATTCCCAGTCACACCTTACAGTGGTTTACGTCACGGTCCAAGTCAGGCCGGTTCTGAAGGATCCTTCTGGTGTAGGATCGTTTCCTACTTTGTACTTTATTGTAAGAAAAGGTCATCTGATTAGTGAGTGTTTTAAGCCTTAAGAGGAAAAAATGAACTGGAAAACCAACAACCCAATGCTTTTGTACAGGCATTTAGAAAAATGATAGGAAAACCTTTGTTTCATCCTTGTTCTTTGGCACCTGTTCGATGTTCAGGGTTCTAGAAGTCCAGTTTTGTATTCTATTGGAGGATTAATTTAAACCCTTTTTGTCCAGGGGATTTGTTTCCATCTGATGCTCTAGTGAAGAAACCTGTTTCAGATTTGAAGGAGATACTGGGTGCGGCTCAAGTTATTGTTTAGAGAGTGTTTTTGTCTTTGTCTGGCGGACTTCTACTTGATAGGGATCGTTTTACTACAGGGTGTTGAAGCCTTAGGCCGTCATTTGATGTCCCCCTTGCAATAGAATATCTGAAAATTCAAGAGTTTAATCACTGGAACCAGTTATCGTAAAGGTGTTCCGCCTACTTTCTCTGTTCAAAGGCGTTTCCCTTTATTTGCTGGGCCCAAAACCGATATTAAGCTGGCCCGGCGCAAAAAGTGTTGTTGATGTGTGCTAGGTTTGAAGGAATGAATTTGTACGAAGTGTGGTTGAAATTTAGCGGCCCAGTGCGTTCAGGAGAAGAAGGATGTGACCCAAATGATGAAAAGTATTGCGTGAACAACAGACTAGCGGTGTGCACAATGATACAGAAAGAGCCTTCCACCCTTGCAGAACCTTTCCGGCTTAGGATGGATCTTAATAAAACAAGTATTCACTCTCAGCATCAATCATGAAAAGACATATAATGTTCTCGTCTCGAATGTGTATTTTCGTGTTTCTTAGGAAGTAAATTTTCAGCGAAGCAGGACATTCTAAACATAACCTCCGTGTTCTCGTGGATTCTCTGTTTAATCTCCATGCCTGTGCATCGTTTTCCCAGAATTTTAATAGTCACCGAAGAGTTAGTAAAGGAAACAAAGATAAGGTTATGGCTAAAGTGAGGCTGAGTAGCCAACCAACCCCACTTTGACTCCCTAGGGCTGGCTAATGGATCACAATTTTCACTTATGTTGATTACTTATTAAACTCATTAACTTCGTGAGTATTCTCTTTATTAATAGACCATATATAGATGTAGCACATAGATAATCTATACGAATGTCATTCAACAGGAACCAGCCTGCAGTGTGCTTCACAAGTGCGAAGTGATACTAAATGGTACTACCACATAAGAAGAGAATAGCGCCAATCTGGCTAATATTCTTAAGGATGGCCTTAATCACTAGGAAGCTCAAACTATAAAAATCAAACGACAGAAGTATATAACCTGTATTTGGGAAAGACCCTTAATCGAGATATTATGCACCATATCTCTCCTTCACAGTCCGATGGTAATGCAAACGAAGCTGCTGTGTTGGCTAAGATGCAGTGATGTAAGGACCCTGATATTATACAACTTGGGGAAAAAGGGCCACTTCCAACCTTTGAGTTCATGAAAAGTGCCTCTTTACCTCGTATGGAAGACGATAGATGTGATTGCTCAAGACACTCATCCAATAACCCCAACGGTACCAGAGATCCGGGGGACATTTTACCTTTATAGAGTCGGAAATATACTAGGATTTTAGTGGTTCCTTACCTCCATAATGAATTAATTGCACGTTAGGACAAGATATCTCCTCAGTAATATACATGTTACAAAAGGGGGAGTGCAAAATACTCAGATCTTATAGGTCTCCGTTTCTCACAATCAAGTGATTTAAAAGTTTGGTAAACAAGTTCAAATGTTACCCGAGGGACGGAGTTTAATTTGATCCTCCTCTTTAGAGTAAGAGATACGTAAATAATCTACATCGAAGTTTTTTACGCGTGGCTTCAACGATTAATCAACCACTGCGAGTGATAGACATTAATGTTAAGGTTGTCTAAATTAAGATCATGTTTATTTATTGTTGAGTTGCTTGGCTGATATTTTGTAGGTGCCACTTCCATTATATCAATTACCTAATATTGGGTACCCCACCTCACCTCAAAAAACAATACACTTTATTTGATGTAAATATTAAAAAGAAATAATAAAATATGTTAGTAACGCGTAGATAATAAAACGGATCTTTTTGTTCTCAGTAATTTTTGTGCATAATCCCTTTATAGATTCCCTTGTCATGTTTGTCAGATATCTATAGGTCAAGAACCTCACTATCAGAAAAGTTCCATCTGCCCCCTCTATCCATACCCAGTTTATCCCATTGCTCTTGCATTAGGAACCTTTCATGCTTGATTCATTAATACTCGTATTGGTAGAGATCTGCTTGTTTTATCTACTTTTAAGTGGGAACCTCTTTCGCCCTAAACTTTACGCAAAGATATGCGGGAAACCATCGTGACAAAGACTAAAATTTTCGACTATACACTTTTCAGTTGTAGCTTGAACTTTCCAACTAGGTTCGCTTTTATAATAACACATATACCTTTTTATGTCGAGAGCAAAGTATTCTGAAATACGGCCATCGGAATAAACTCCCATACATTGTAGACTAGTATCTCAGATATGTATGTTTTCGAGTATTTGTACAGAGAGAGATGTGGTCACGCCTAAAGGCCTAAATCCATTTCCCAATGATCATTGCACTCAAAAACAAGTAGACAGTTCATATCCCAAAGTTGTCTAAAACCAAGTTACCCATGTTTCTAATGTATGCACACAGGAGAGCTCTGTTATTGTCCTAAGGCTCTTCCTCTCTGTGGCCATATGTGGAGAATAATTATATGATTAGGAAAACACCACTACTACGGCATAACTGAAATAGACTATTTGTATATTTTTTATCGCTACCCGAAAAGTACTCAGGGATCAGTGGGCACTTGAAATAGTTCCCATCCCTAAAATTAGTGATTAAATTACATAGATTAAAGTGGAATTAGGGAGGGGGTGATATTGAGGCTTATGAGACCATATAATTAGACCTATACCCACCTGTCATACTGCGATTAATGAGGCATAATGATACAAAGAGAAATTTGTGGGGATGAGATCAGTGAGGCTACAAACCCATTCTCTATGTTCATATCGGTCATGCCTCACTCACTTGCGGAAGTATTGAGCACTAGTTTACCCAGCGAGCATCTCAGAAATAAATTAATCATCCACTGGCTGCTGAAGATCTCACTACTCAACTATGTATACAGTGTTGTAATTAACTATAGGCATCCTGTTTTAATTAAAGGACTCCTCCCATTTATAAATGTGATATGACAGACTAATAGAAGAGACAAAGTAACATATAATATGGTATGCTGACCATGAATAAACGTAGTTCCCTCCAAATCTTTCTATTGTGTATATGGTATAATGTCTGGCAGAAATTGTTAAGCCAGCGAGAACCTAGCGCTTTAGCAACAAGTTGAGCCCATTTAGCCAAAAACTCTAAGCATCAAGCAACTTTATCTTCCGAAGGATTGTTCCTTTCAAAAAACTAAATCATTAAGTCCTTATTTACGAATAACGTTGGTATGAACATATAATCCTTAATTATTCCGTGATATAGCAAGAGACCTGTGTTATTTTACAAATAAGCCCCATAGTCCCGATTAAGGTTCCTTCTATTGATCTCTTGCCTCTTACTAACTGACTCACTCCTTTACAGCCGATATTATGGTTCCTTATGGAAATTGAGAGACCCATAACCTCTTATGTATGAAGATTTCCTTTAAAATATCGGTGAAAATATTTATTAAGGTGACAACACACACTTTGCAGATAACCTGCTTATACATGGGAAGAATGAGCACATTGAATGAGCTTCGTGGGCGCACATTAAAGCACAGATTGTTTTTGAGAAGAGTGATAAATTAGAGAATTATGCTAATATTTTCATAACTGCCTAATTTAAGCAAGGAGTCCCGTCTCGATTATTATATCACACCCCTCTGCCTGGACCCAATGTATCTAGAGAATTTTGATAAAATCTGTTGTTAACTCAGTCCACTGAGGAGAGTACTAAGAGCTCGCACAAACATGCCTAACAGTTGAAAAAGAGGAATATCAGTCAAGAGGTTTTGGTGATCTGTATTTAGAAAACGGCGACTCCCGAAAAAATTGCATCAGACCCAACCACTAGATATCGGCGTTCTGGCGCAACTTTGACTCAAGAAACTACGCTTCAAGAACATTTAAATTACCTCAATCCCCAAATACGATGCACCACACAAGAAATCAACAAAAAACTTATCCCTCTTGTGGTCAAACCCTCTGTAAAGTTTTATCGCGTCCTGTAAATCCACTTACAAAATAGGAAGTAATGTACCGAAAGTGTTCCAAGAAGACACCGCTGCCTGTCATGATAGTGACATACGAGTGGGAGATAAGGATGCCCGAATGCCCCCTCAAACTGTTTCACAACAACGTCCATCCTTAGATTACTATTCGCTGTCCCCGTCTAAGATCCCCCACTGTTGGAAATAAATTTATGTAACCTAGACATATATTGACCCCGAATCCCAAGCGCCCCATTGACAGTAACCCAAAGTATGATAATATTTCACCAATTTAAAGAACCATTGAGTTGGAGAGAGCTCATGAACTGAACATTAAGTCCCTAAGCACGAATCTAATAGCACCCAAACTAAAAGTTTACGCCACTGGAGCTCACCGTTGATAATCCAGTGAGATATACCTAAAATCCCTCTTGAATGGTACTTAAGGTGTAGACTTAGTGTACTCGACTCTTATAATTGACCAAAAGTGCAATTCTGTAATCCCACATAGATAAATAATTTTAGGGACTCTTCCTGCTAGATAAAAACATCCCCAGGAATATACCCGATAAAAAACAGACCCAACTTTCTCGTCAAAATGCGTATTGGTGCTGATAAACAAAATAAGAGGATAGTGACGTCAAACCTAAACCAGCATTAACGTCAATTCTTACAAAATGTAATGTGCCAGACAATTACGACTTGCTTTGTCCAAGCAAATTACCAAGACTATAGACCTCAAAAGGGGCTGACTGGATTGGCTTCTCACACGGTCATATCAATTACAAGAGCATACATTCGCTACCTGTTGACATGGTAATAGAATGTGAGGGCACATTTAAAATTTGGATAACTGTTTACGTAGAGCACATTATTAATAACAGTCCGTTAATACCTCCATGGCGTGGCCACTTTCATATTTTCCAATTACACGGGTGATTGCCTTGCGAATTAGGAAAAATACTGCGGCCCTGTCCATACTTATTATCAACAAAAGGGAATTTGATCTTCCTCCCCTTACCTGCATCAGCCCTTACAACTTGGATGCGAAGCTATATTGATGTGTTGATATACGATTTTTACATATATAGACGTGAGAACATTCCCCGGAGCGTAGAACATCTAACCACCATAGTGATGTTGTTCAAGTTCTTTGAGACTTCTCT
>CAJDSM010062915.1:1120-21837 GCA_903981925.1 Ostrea lurida | reverse complement strand
ACTAATTATATGATAAGCGTGATGACTTTGACTTTGCAATCGTCAACTTTCCTTTTCTATGTAGTAATATACCACTATCACCTGCTTATGGTGTGTATATCTCCCAGTTGATTTCGATACGCAAGAGCATGCTATGCGTATGCGGACTTTTTAAAGCGAGGCCAACTACTAACAAAAAAAGTTGATGTTGCAGGGTTATAACGAATCTCGTTTAAAGTCATCATTTTCGCAAATTCTTACGGTCGCTTTAATGACCTTGTTTGCGATTACAAATTATCACTAAGTCATATGTTGACTGATTTGTTTCATACCCTTTGTTAGACTGTCATTTTCCTACTAGATTTGACTACGGGTAAACCGTTTACTTTATTTCGACTAAGGGCTCACGGCGGGTGTGACCGGTCAGCAGAGGATGCTTACTCCTCCATGGCACCTGATCCTAACCTTCGCTTTTGTCGGAGGTTCCGTGTTGCCCTACACTCGAATTTTGTATATGTTTTTTTGGATTATGATTACGTTTGACACAATGTTAACTTCGCCTTTTGTATGGTATGATACAATAAGGTATTTATACGATATGATATGGTATGATACGATTATTATAGCTATGGTATGAATTATTTACGATATGGTATTATACAATATGGATGATATTATACGATATGGTATTATACAATATGGTTTGATATGATACAATATGGACTTCCGTAATGGAGGGCGACATCCCCTCATTCTCTCGGAGCAGATATTAGGGAATGAACAGTGGCACACCGACTTTTTTACACAGTAAACCCGGTGAGTGTTTCTATTTTCGTTATCCGACAACCCACAATTTTGTCACCACAGGATCTAACTATGATCAAACATCTCTATCCCAATCTGATCGTCGTGCTCACAGAGTCACCGCGATCTACTCACTGACTCGGACGGTTTCAATACCCCCTGTACATTTGATCCTAATGTCGATTTTACTTCTCTGGATTCAAATTTACGAAACCTACCAAAAGAACTTTATGTAGAGACACTTTTAGAGCTTACAAATACAAATGAGCACTTCATTAATTGATTATAGAACATATTTGTGTTCCAAAGCAAAGTCCATAGAGGGGTGCTCTACAGGAAATCTGACACTCCGGACAAACTAAAAATAACCCTAGTGTTACTATTTCTCTCGCCTTTCCCACTCGTCTCCATTTCAATATGTTTCAAAAGGCTTCCTTTTCTTCCTCTATGGACAGAAGGACGTCCTCTGCTCTGGCACAAGCACTTTGTCCTTATACACATTACCGTTTTTGAAAATAAGTTTGTTGCCTTGATCTTTGTGTCAACCTGTTTGTTCCGTTGTATTTCTTTTGAATTTCTACTAAATATTTTCTGTTTTCGACTAATGAAGTTGGAAACTGCGGAGAAACATGGAAAGGAGGTCCTGCTGCGCTTGCCGCAACTGTCGTTGTTTCTGTAAGATCTCCTCTTTCATCTCGTATCTTTCAAGCTTTCCAACAACTATACGGGTACATTTGCATTCCTCAAAGGGCCCATGCGATGAATTCTTGACAAATCGTACATCTACCCCCATATACTTTTTTTATTTCACTGGGAACCTCAATCATAAGATTTTCATTGGATTTTTCGGCAAACCTATAAATAAGCAGATTGTCGCGCATAGAGCGCCCTTATAAGTCTGTGATTTCTTTTTTCTTGATTTGAAACTTTTTCTGTCCAATCTTATTACAATTGATTTCAACAGTTCAACTTCCTTACGTAGAGATTTATTTTCGCTCATAACTGTCTCTAGGTTTGCCCGTTTCCTCCGCCTGTTCGGGCTACGTACTCGATCTTTTGGAGCTAACCCATCTTCGCCCCATAAACTTTCTCGCAGGCCCTCCTTCACAGCCTGTATTTCTAAACGTACTCCGTCAAGTCCGTTAAGTCTGTGTTGTATGTTCTGTAGAACTTTGTTGAATTATTGGCAAGGACTGTAGAGCACTACTCAGCTGAAATAAGGCGTCCCATACAGAAATAACGTAAAAAAAGCATACATAAAACAATCATAAGTGTTTTGTACATGTCTACTATTCAAAGAAAATATCAGAGAGTGAATCGACGTTCACATCAATACGCAGTAGGATTCCTTACATTTTCAACAAGACTGTTGTTAATTATTCAGTGACTATCACGTGATGTTGTAATTTTAGAATTAAACAAAAATTATTGTATTAATTGCAATATTGCAACGATATCAACTAAATACAGACCGATCCTTTTTGATATTAAGAGAAAAAAATTAACTTTACATTACATGAAAAGTGTTGGGAAAACTTCTCCGTATAAAAAGAAATAGTTTAAAATGCATACAACGCGGCATACTTTTCAATTTTCGACAGTATGCAAGAAATTATTGTATACGGGAAAGGGTTTTCTCTTGTGTCAGAAAGATTTTCCCATCACTTTTCTGCTTTATCAATTGATACGTAAATAAGTATATAATTTCCAACATCGCCATGCAATTGCGTATCGTTGCAATTTCACAGTTCTTCACAGCTTGGTCGAAAGAATATATAGATTGGATGTTCAAAACGCAGTGAAGACGGAATAAGGAGAAAGATATTAGGGTGCGATATTTCAAAGCCCACAATATGATCAATGATATCAACAAACTCATATTCTTATACAAAAAATGGAGGTGATTTGGTATAAAAAGGAAAGAATGCATAATTATAGGACAAGAAGTGTTTTCTGTTTACATAACGTCACTTGATAACGTTAAGTGAAATAACGATAAAATTATTCATACATGTTTCCCGCGATGCAACTGTCAGAACCTGTACGTCATGGACGTACTTTTCAATTGTTGACGTCATATGGTGGGAAGTGCACAGAGGGTACATTTTATATTCAGCACTGTGATAGTTCACTGGGAAGCCTTAAACTAAGCTAGTACTCACGTCAACCTGTGCTACCAACAGGCAGGTGTAACGGTAATAGTTGAACCACTGTTTTCTTCTGGTTCCTTTAGTAAATCCACTCTGTTGCATTTTACGCTCCTAGGAAGTTAACTCCTAGATAAGTAATAAAATAAATAGGCACAATAGTCGTAATCAGGGTCTGAAAATTGCTTGTTTGCAAGTAAATTTGGGGAAAAATCTCCTCCTCAATTGTTGGTCTTCTACATGTTCACGTGACCGGAAGTGGAGAACGAGTGAGGAAAGGCGAGAGAAAGGGAAACAGATTCATGCGCAAATGCAGCCGAGGCCTCAAACCTACGGGGAAGTCCGCCAAATTCTTATAAGAAAAATATGCTCAATTCCCAGAAGCAAGCGCACAGGCTAGTTCATCGGGATTATTAGTGTATCGTTTTTTCAACGATAAGGACGCAAGCACAATGGAGGGGTATCTGGATGACGGCGGAGTATGGTGCTGGTAGGAAACCTGTATAAAAACATCATCGAAGAAAGGCAATTGAACAACGTTGCATGTGTGGTTCACAAGATGTAATGGCGGGCGAACAATCTCGGTGGAATTGCGATTCTAACTAATGCGTAATGTGGCCAACTGAGGCTTTGCAAAAACTTAACTTGAAAATTTTCCGGAAAATTATTTTCTACAAATACAAATTGAGCACTTCGACAAAAGCGAAGGTAGGATCAGATGCCATGGAGGAGTAACGCATCCTCTGTTGACCAGTCAGCACTCGCCGTGAGCCCCTAGTCATAAACAAAAAACGGGATTACCCCGTTAGTCAAATCTAGAAGAAAATGACAGTCTAACAAAGGGTAGTGAAACAAATCAGTCACATACTGATTTGTGATAATTTGTAATCGCCAAAACAAGGTCTTGATAGCGCCGTAGAATTTTGCGAAATGATGACCTTAAACGCGATTCGTTTAACCCCGCAACATCAACTTTTTGTTAGTAGTTGCGCCTTCGCCTTTAATTTAAATATCATTTTAACGCATTGGCATGCCTTTGCGTATTGAATCAACTGAGAGGCATACACCCCCATAAGCAGTCGATAGTGGTATTACTTACTCATTCAGACAAGGAAAGTTGCAACGATTGCAAAGTCAAAGTCATCACAGTTTTATCATTTTAATTCTAGATACAGTGAATGAATGTGACAACTCATCTCAATTATAACATCTTTTAATGAATTTGCACATTAAAATCCTTCAATTCAAGTTCGTTTATGCTTGGGTTCGATCGTTGCATTTTATGTTTATCCTGTGATGGAAGCCACATGTACATACGGATTTAAATTGCCCCTTTAAATACCTCCCTTCACTGGTTCCTTGGATTTTCGCCAGTCCGTGCAGTTTAGTTTGGACGTGGCAGCCTTTAGAGAAAGGAGCGCTTTGAATACTTCTCTCTCTCGATACTTTAATCAAAGACAAAATTGCACACACGGGCACAGCAACAATGGCAAACAAAACATGACAACTATGTAGTTTTATAAATTTTTTGGCGGATAATGATCAGGGCTGCTTCGTAATTTGTGTAGTTCCAAATAGGAGAAAAACAAGACCTTGAAGTGAACCCTGGGACGAGATGTATCCACCCAGTAAAAAATTAGATAATGTTCATTTTAATTTGGAAGTCAATTAATTGAATGAAAAATCTGCGCTCACTCAGAAAACGACAGCCGTGGACAGAGGGATGACGCTCCCTGCTAGGATTTACCTTGAACAAAATACAAACAAAAGCCAAAAGAAAGAACCGCAATAAATTGCATATATTACACTGGATTTACAGGGAGGGATGGGTGGGTGGAATTTCCATTGTGCGCACTGCTGGGGACGCTGCCACGGTGGCCGTGAGACGTAGCAAAATTGTCCCCACTATAAGGCTAGCTACGACCCGGAAAGACCAACGCTGGTACGTTTCCGGAAAAATAATTTTATATTTTGCTTTTGATAACTTGATTTACTTCGAATTGTTTAAATCCTATTATCAAAGAAATATGCGCAAACGATGCAAAGCAAACTCAATGGGCAAACAAACCATGACAACTATGTAGTTTTATAAATTTATGGCGATAAATGATCACGGGCTGCTTCGTAATTGTGTAGTTCAAAATAGGAGAAAAAACAAGACCTGAAGTGAACCCTGGGACGAGATGTTCCACCAGTAAAAAATTAGATTAATGTTCAATTTACATTGGAAGTCAATTAATTGATGGATGAAAATCCCGGTGAGCTCTACTGGAGCTGAATATCCGCCTCTAGCCTATTGCACGACACTTTGCATAGGCCTGCGCCACCATAGGCAGAGCAAACCCTCCACAAAAAACAAGCAGCACGTGTAAGTAACCGCGCTGAATAGGTAAAGGCAAAGCATATTAGAACCAGTGGGGCGAAATAGGCAAAAACAGAGAAATCATCAATAACCACATGCTTAGAAAAGGAAATAACAGTGATATGGGGCCGAGGAACAAAAAAGTATCCATATCTAGGCATTCCAAATAACATCATACGTCAGATACACACAGGATTAGAATTAATCCCGCAACGGAATTTACAAGGAGACAACCAATATGAGCTCCGCTAAAAAGCCGCAGATTCACTTCAGATTCATTTAGTGATCGCAAAATACAGAATACTGAGCAAGGTGCCAAAGAAGGAGCAGCAACAATTATTTTTTTTGTCTTACCAAGGCGTCCCTTAAATCCAAAAATGATCATTCACAACAGTTTGTCAGTTACAAATCGCTAAATTCCTGGCAAAATGACCTTACAAGTAGGGAGCCAGCACAATTTGCTAAAATAAGAGAGCGACTGCCCCTGCGAATACAAAAACTCGAAGTAGACAAATCAGTGACCACGCAAATAGCAATTCTAGAGACAAGGGTTACCAAAAAGGAGGGCTCAGCAACAATTTTGATGTGTATCAAGGGCGTCCTAAATTGCAAATGATCACGTCTCGGAGTCAATGATTTCTTCAAACATGACCACACTGTTATAAAAATTGAAATATAAAATCTGGAACCAGCAACAATTTGTAACATTATAGGCTCCCCAAAAACGAAAAATCGGTCACGACATATATGTCATGAACCAACAACTAATATAGTGTACAGAAGAGCTAAACATGACGTGCGCTTTAATGTCGACAGAGATCATGTCGGCTAAGCCTAGATTGCCGAGTAAGCTGCATCGTTACCCTTAGAACTCAACTTCAAATCAGATAAGTAGGAACTAGTCAAAACACACAAGTGCCAATAGGTCGCTTATATTTTGCCAATCCATTTCAAGCTAATATCATTACTCTTTAAAAATTCTTGGTAAAAACACTACAACCCACATAGGGCTCAGCTCATCAGCTTGGGGTGTCACTGATATTTGGGGTTCAGTGAGGAAAACTTGGAATGCGTGTTGTATCCTTGAAGGAAAAGGCTATTGCCACAATAACATTAGTGGACTTGGTCCTTAAAAAGAAGGGGGCTGAGGGTTTTAGCATCCGGGTGTATCGTATGCACTTCCCTTCTGAAATTAAACGAAGGTTTGCAATTGGAGCTGTTAGTCCTCACTATGCCCTCTCTCATCCTATCTGCAAAGATGGTTCTTCTCCCCGCCCATTGCAACCCTGGGCAGGATCTGAGACCAGGACTATTGTAGTTATGTGCAGACAGGTTGCTGCCAATGAATCAAGTTCTTTTTTAATGCGTCTAGCGAGACGACGCCTGTGTCCCTTGACAAGTCAATTTCCCTTGCGCCGCAAGTGTATTAGAAATAGAACTGGGTGGTTCTCTCAATTTTCAGAAGATCTTGACGCTGGGGCGACTTGCGCTTCCACTTTCATGCCTTTCGCGTTGCAAAAACACTGAAGCGTGTCGCTAGCAAGTACTGGAGGTTGACCCAAATGACGAAGAGCGCGGCATGCAAAAAGGCATTGTTTAATTAGTGAGTGATCCTATAATCCAAATTCTCTTGTGGTATCTACAACGATCATTATATCATAGTATATATACATAGTTACACAGATTAATCTGGCTGTTATGAATGGCCAATGGGGATCAATCTAACGTGCTAATGTACTTGTACATACATTTTAGACTTCACCACCTGCCCCCTCTGCGATTTGGTCTGCAGTCTTGCTTGAGCCCAAGCTTCGGTGGCTGCACCAATGGGAAGAGTGCAGCTTATTAAAATTTTTACCTAACCGAGAGACCCCAACTTTTGGTGATTGAGCATACGGCAAATATGCCTAACGATGCATTTGATTAGTGACAGGAGCTCGTCAATGTGACAGAAAAACAACCAAAGCAAGAGGGGCTAATGCCCATAGCAATGACCTAACACAACTCACTCGGACATATGTCTTCCGTGTTGGGACACAAAGTATGGATTGTCCCCTCTTGCCTTGCTGGTCAGTTTGGAGTGCTTAAGTAGATATCAACATTGGCGCGTGATGCTTACAAAACCTAACGTCGTAAGACTGAATTGGCGTGACCAACATCCTGCTATTGTTTTGCTCACTAGTTCAACACTATTCGAATGATATGTGGCTAACAAAATATGCGGTAGAAAATATAGCCGCAAAGAGTTTGTAGTTTCATATGCGGACCGACAAATTGGTTGGAAGGCATGTTGACATTCTGTGCAGAATCTCCAAGGATATAGGCGGTTTTTCGATACATTTGCTGGACTTGGAGCGACACAGCCTAAAGGGTTTTCGTTACACCAAACTTTGGGTTTGTGTCTGTGATGTTCGAATTGTTTGCAATAAGACAAGAAAATTGCACTTAAGTATGTACTTGACTGTATTAGGCGACTCTAAACTGGTGAAGAGATAAAAATGCAATGAATGGGTAAGGTGGCATGTGGTTGAGGCCAGATAGCTTGGTGATTATAACTTGATTAAATGTGTTAAATCGTGTGAAGGCTGCACTGTAACAATTTCTTAGTATATCGGCTAAGGAGTGGTTCAACATTCTTTAGACTAAGCTGGAGATCAGCTGGTGAAAAGGTTGAGGTAACCTGGATGGCAGGCTTGTCGCGTTTGGGATGACTCTATTGATCTTGACCATTGCTTCAGAGAAAGAGACGTCAGCTTTAAATATTCTTAACACCCCTCAAATATGTTCCACGTAAATAAATATTGCTATGCAGCAAGCCCTGCCAAGACGAGGGGGTTCAGTAGAATGCATGATTTGCGTGTGATTTAGATGTCTAGCATTTCAATATTAGCCACTATAGGCTTTCTTATCGGTATGTAAAATAACCTTCTTGTCTTAATTTGGCGCCCCAATGGTGAAAGCCATGACTATGAACAAGCTCTATACAAATGTGACCTGCTTAACTATGCTGGAGATGCTTCCATTCCTGATGGCCATAGCATTGATGCCCAGCGAGATTCAAACACAGCACCTTCACCCAAGGTCTGGACAACCTGCACTGTCAGTAAACAACTGTAGGTCCAAAATCAAAGAAGTCCAGTCAACCAACTGGTAAGAAGTTATACCATTAAATAAATTCCAAAAACATGGCCAGCGTGAATGTTCTTTTCATTTCGGTTTTGTGATTCTGCGTTTCTGTGATGCGGCTTTTGATAGACCTGTGTAGCGTCACACAGGTCGCCGAACAAATGCCTGCCGATGGAATAGCCCTAATGCAAAAAATTCAACAACCCGGTTAAGTTTTTTTGTAATTCCCTTATGTCACCCTTTTCTAGCCAGCATACCCGACAACTCCGCCTTAAAAGCTGAGCTAATTTGTCACATGGAATCCTAATAGTCATTTGGTTTGTGTCTATTTCAAGGCCAAGGTATGCAAGACTGGTGTGGGACCTATAAGTCTTTTCCATTGCGCCAGGGGCACACCTAAATCAGAACAAATGGAATTAAAAACATAACATGAGGTTTTGCACAGTCATCGGTATCATGTTTTTTCCTGCAATAAAAAATCATCCAGATAATGTACAACATTACTACTTCCCGACTTTGCCTAAGAGCTCACTCAAAAAGGTAGAAACTTTTCAAAACTTAGCGCAACTGATTGCCACAACAAATTGGTAAACACATGTCAATGTAGGACCCTGCTTTTGAACTTGGAAATCCCAGCAGATTTAAATCAGGATGGTGTTACTGGCAACAGTCTAAATGCACTCTTCACATCAAAAAAGGCGTGCTTACAAGAGCCCCCTTCCCAACTTAGCCAGCATGCTAAGAGCTTGGTCAAAGGAGGTAATAAGTCACAGAACAAAATTCTTTGTTCAATAAAATCATTTAACCACTGGTTTCCTGCTGGTAAGATAGATAGAATTGAGCATAAATGGAAACCATTCTTCTTTTGGGGAACTAACCCTATGGGCGATAACCTGAGGTTGGGGCACATGGGGGCACCTAAAAATGGTCCCGCCACCCTATCTAGTTTGATTTTCCTTATCTATAAGTTGAGTTGCTTTGATTTTCCAGCCCTTCTAATGATCGAAGATTTGCGACAAGATGTTTAGAATACCTTGACCATTATGAGGAAGTGTAAACCTTGTATGAGTTCAAAATGATGCACTTTATCTGGATATTTTTTTTAAATAAACACCTAAATTTGGGATTGTTATGGGGGTAGGTTGCTAAATACTGACGTATCAAGTGGTTGCCCTGGGTTTTGATTTGTTTGAATGTTTGAATGTCCAGATGACTGTGGCGTGCCTGGTTCCAGAGCTGAAATGTATTTTGGGATTTTTTTGAAGTAACACTTCATAGACGGGATGATTGGCTAGTGAACAATTGCATGCAAAAATGTTTATAAGGGCAGAAACTTTTTTTTGATCAATTTCCCGGAAATTAAAATTCGAGCATTGTTGACTGGCCCTTAGTACTGTTGCTTGCCATGATGCTGTGGCAGGGCTTGCGATGTACAAAAGCCAGAGTTCCTGGTCTACGCTACAAATGACATTACTGGGGTTTTGTCCTTCTTTAATCGAAAATGGATATCGTAGTCAACGCCAGCCCAAACCAGGTGACACTGCTAGCCCCCAACGCGATGTGTGCATATATTTAAATAGCGAAATGGCACATTTCTGGATGTTGGCCACGATAAAGATTAATGCTAACAAGAAATAAATCAGTCCAGCTTGAATATCTGTGATAGATTTTTTGCTTTTTTGATTTTTTTGTTCATTGCTAAGTTCCATCTTGAAGGGAAAAATATTGGGTTGCATCATTCAGGGTCAGAAAACTATTGCCATTAATTTAGCTTAAGTTAAACATACTGCCCATTGGCAATTAGAACTTTGGTTTATTGCACATTATAGCTTAGAGGTCTAAGCTATAGCTTTGTGTGCTGTGCTTTGCCCAGGCGAGTTTAAATCTCGCCAACATGCTCATGAAAACAAACTCAACATCGCATTACCTGTCATCCTCAGTATTGACGTTCTTCCTTGTCCAACTATTTCTCTCCGTCCTATTCATCCCTTCCGCCATGCCCTCCTGATTGCTTCAATTATCTTTTTTATTTTTTCATTCATTATCTTACCCCGACCCATACTCTCTTCACTTATCATAATTTCCTTCTTCACTCTCCCTTCCTAATTCCCTCCTTCCTTCCCTCTTGTCTTGCTTTCCTTCACCTTTCTCTTTCTCATTTATCTTATTTCCCTATATTAATTCAAATTTCCAAATAATTCAATGTTAACTTACTATTCCAATATTTTCACAATTCCAATTTTAATACAATAAAATAATAAAACACTTCCGATACATTCAATCAACAATAATGAATTTCCCACTTCCCATACCTCTCTAATTTCCATCTCATCTGTATGCTCACTTCTTAACTTTAATCAAAATTTCCCCACTATATTATCTAAACCACCCGTAAATTACCACCTACTGTTCTATAATAATTTTATATTTTTCTTTATAAACTTATTAACTTCTAATTTTAAATTCCTAATTTAACTTACATCTTTTAAATTATTTTTACCCCACATTTTCACACTCTAATCTATTTCTTTTAACTATATTATTTTCCATACTTCTCTATTAATCATTTATCTATTATTTTACTATAATTCACAATTAATTTTTTTCTTAAAATTTTCATTACTAATTCCTTTTATCTTATCTTAACTTTTACATTTCTTAATACGTCTTATTTCTTATATTTTATATTCTTATTATTATTTTTCATTATCTTGTATATTATTTTTCTTTACAAATTACTTTTTCTATTCTTAAATTATTACTTTTAAATTCTTTATACACGATATTAAGTTACCTTTATAACATTTATTATTTTCTAATCTCATCTAATCTAACTACATATTTCATTATATTCTTACAATTTCTACATTACATTTATTATAATAGCCATTCCCTTCACATATCTTTCCAAACCCAACCCAACTTCTCTTTATTAATCTCATTATACTACCATTCACTTACCATCTACAAAACCTAAACATTATCTTTTTATTTTTTATTATTTATTAAATAATTCTAAAACCATATTTCACTGAACTTTTTTCTTTAACCTAAAATTTACAACTTTTTTGTCTATTATTTTCACAATCCATTTTATATAATATTAATTTCCCCTCTAAACCTGTATAATCACCAACTTCCTACTTTCACCTTCATAATAACCACTCCACTAACCTATATCTAACCTCCTGTTACCATAACAATATAAATACCACATTAATAATATCAAAGTACTCTATTTCCTCACTCTACCTCTCCTTACCATACACAGTTATCCAAAACTTCCCTATTTCCCAATTACCTATCCCCTAAAATACAAATACCCCTTACATTCCCCCATTTACTGATATAATATCCATATTTATACCATTAAATTTAATCTAATCCTTGCTTCTTTAATCCCCTATTCCGCCACCCCCTTCCTATTCACTTAAATTTCAAAATTTTACCTATCCCAACTTTTTCATTTTAATTAAAAACATAATAACACAAATCTAATCCACACCTGACTTTCTTCCCTAATTCTATTTATCACACACATATTCCAATCAAATACCACAATAATAATATTCTTCTAACTTTTATCTCCTTTTATTGTACCAAAAATTAATTTACTCATTTAAACAAACTCTCTCCAACCTCACCATTCATACACAAATCCAATCAACAACTTTATAATTTCAAATTTTATAACCCAATAACAATTTATTATTTCAATTTACATTACATATCTACCACTAATTTTTTTCTAACCATCAAATATCAACATTCATCTAATCCTTCATATCACATTACACACTTTCTCTTAATTTTCCCTCTTTCATTCACTAATCTCCATTCCATAACTTTAAAACTAAAAATAACTCATCCTATATTCAAAAATTTAAGTCAACTTTTTTTCCTCCTATCTCCAATCTTTAATTTTAATATTATAAATCTTTCAATTATCTTTTTTTATTTCCCATACAATCTTCTTTATTATCTTTTTCTCTAAAAAAACTCTCAATCCAAACAATGTCCTCAATATTTACCTCTCCTTCCTATTAATTTAAAATTCATTTTATCCAATACACTATTTATTAATTCCAATAATTATTCATTTCATTAAATTCAATATTTAATAAAATATTCCTACATATGTAATCCCACATCTCTTTTCTTTTTTCCTTATTTCTTATTTCATCATTATATATCAAATTACATATTATAAAATTATATTTAAATTATAATTACCATCTTCTATATACCTATATTTTAAGTTTTAATTACACTTGCAACTTTTTTTTTATCCCTAACATTTTTTAACAATTCTCTTATTAATATAAAAATAATTCTTCTCAATAAATGTCACATTTATTCCCATATAAATACCAACAATTTAATACATCTCCAAACTACATAAATATTATCTATAAAATAAAAACCCAATCATGTTCCTTTAAAACATACCTATTAATAATTATATTAATAATTATATTTTACATTATACATTAAACCAACTATTTTAATTATCTTTCTACTTTTATTATTCCACATTATACAACATAAACCCTTACATACATCTCTACACTTCCTTTATATCAAAACATTATCTCTTTACTTAAATTTCCATTTCTATAATAATTCATAATAAATATTCTACCCATTAATTATCCTTATTAATAAACTTCCTTTTTATTTTCTTTAATTTTTTTTAACCGTAATTTAATTATTGAATTTAAGTAAATCAATAATAGTTATATTTTTATTAGAATATCATTTTCATTATTTAACCCATTTAAACCCATTCCTATTAACAGTTATCCCCTTAGTAGAACATTAACTCATAATTACTTTTTTTCTAAAAAAAAATTCTTTCTTTATATTACTTATTATCATTTTAATATAATCTAAACAATTTTTTTTCCCCTAATTATCAAATAATCATTCTTCCATTCTAACCCTTAATCTTTAAACAAAATATTAACTAACATTATCAATCTCTTAATGTCCTAATATCAATACAAAAACAAATATGTTTCAATCACTTACCCCTTACACACCCATATTTTATCATTCCTATTATTTATTTAATTCATCCCCTTTTTTACCTTTCACACCCGCCTTGTATCCCCATATTCTTATCATTCTAAACTTAATATTCTTATCAAAATCCAATTAAAAAACTACTTAACAAATCTTATAACATTATCATACATCATTTCACTCAATATAGTTCATTATTTAAACTAAATTTTTATAACTTACCATATTAATTTACTAAATTTCCTTGTAACCTTTACTTAAAACCCCTGTCAACAAACAACTTTTCTTTATATTATCTTACCTCTTATTCAAAAACTTATCATACTCATAACAATCTCTTCTTATCAATTAATATAACATACACAACCATGATCATTTATATAATATGTGTCTACATAAATATAATATATTAATCTTAATATCTTCCCTTTTTATAAATTTTATAATTATTTCCTTTAATCAATGTTTCTTTTCTTATACTTCCATTTCTCTACATTTTCCTAATTACAACTACATTTTTTATTTACTTTATTTACAAAAACTTAAACAATACAATTTTACATTCATACAATCAATTATTTTTAACCAAAAAAATCAAAAATAAAAAAACTTATATTTAACTTATATCTCTTATTTCTCATTCACAACATTTTCTTTTTCAATTCAAATTATTATTTTAAACATTTAAACAAAATAATCTCAAAAATAACACACACACACTTTCTCTTAAATTTCCTAAACTAATTACACTTTTTAAAACTAAAAATAAACTATTTAAACAATTTTTATTTTAAATAACCATTTCATCATTTTAAATTTTAAATTTAAGCTTAAATTAAAATTTAAATCAATAATATAACATTTCATTATCTTTCTTTACGTTTAAACATTCTCTTCTTTTCAAAATTATTAATTTAATTAACAATTTTACCATTTTTACTTCAATCAAACAATCAACAAAAAAAATATCCTAATTTTCCTTTCTTTATCATTTTAATAATAATGTAGTTGTCAGTCTGCCATTAGAGTATATCGTATAATATTGTATCATTTGGGGCGAGAGCGGAGCTCGAGCCCCATATGGAATTTACTGACCATGTATAAACCATATTAGGTCAACTACAAACCATGTAACGAATATATCTTACCGACTGCCTTTTTCTAAATAGCATAAGCCTAATGTATAAAACTTGCATGTTGATGAATCACGTATATGATGCACTTTGGCCTGAAGCAACTATGACGTCACAAACAAGTGACATTAGAAAATTCGTAGTTTACGTAATGTATGAATCGAGTTCAATGAATTATTGGCCGTTGGGAATTCATTTCGACGACCGGAGTTTATTCATATGAGTAGTCAGACGCTCTGAAAACAAATTTGAGACGGAAAATAACTCATCTCTTAATCGTGTATAAGGACTAATGGCTCCTACTGACTATGTATGGAATTCTACTGACTATGTATGGAATATCCATGGTCTTCACGTGATCGATGTAAACCAATGGTAATGCTACAAATTAGCAGGAGGTAAGATATGTATATAAATGTACTTCTTCCTAAAATTTGATTTTGGCAATGACGATTATGTGCAAAACATCTAATTGACGACAGAATAAGTCTTGCACATTTCGTTTAATGACGATCAATTTAAGGCATTAAAAATAATATGAATTTCACGGAGAGCTACTATAGTAACTGAATACACTACACCGTATATTAGGAATCTGCCGCGGGCTGTCATTATACATGTATGTATGAGCGTGCATACTGTTTCCACTTGTCAGTGTTTACAGTTGTCATCATAAGGAAGGTAATGGTTTATATTTAACTTCTGATTTAGACCAATTTGATTGAAATTTAGGAGTTTGAAATTTCTTTCTTCAATAATGTTTAAAGAAGAAATCTACGTTTTGTCTGTATATTAACTTGCATGTATTCTTTATTCTATGAACTTCAACACCTATATTATATGTATATTATCAACATTATACAATTGTGGACTGGGATAGAGGGAAACACCGGAGTGCAAGCTGTTGCCTACGGCCTTGGGCAACAGCTTGCACTCCGGTCCAACAGGTCGACTGTTTCCCGAGACTCCTATCAACAACTGTTTTGTTATACCCCTACTAAACAGTAGAATTTCCTCATTAGGCCGGCCTACGTCTATCAATTCGTCGCCAGATTTATCCGAAGAGACAAATCCAAAGATATTCACCGAGAATATTTTCACATTTTCATTGTGTTTTTGCTGCCCTGGTTTCAAGCATGGCTTGATTTCATCCTCATTTGCCGCAGCGAAACGACCATTGGCCATTTCTGTTTATAATCCAAACGACTGGAATAAATCACTCGCACACCTCGGCTGATTACATCTAACTGATGGTTACCAGAATCAGCCGAGGTTTGCCGAATGAGGAAAAGAGTAACAACAATTTAGCGCCATATGACGTCAGCGGGTAAACAGTCTTTTTGAACAGTCGATTTTAACAGTTCCCCCGGCCCGCCCGATCTAACAGTCATGATGTTGGACTTTTTTTTCGTAAGGAATATTGTAGGAACTGTTTTGTCGGGGTATAACAATACTTATATGTACATGTTATCACGACATTGTCTCATTCACTGTACGCTAGTCTGATAATATGTAACCTGCTGCTGACTTTAAACAAGGTGTTATTGGTTAATAAACGGTATTGGTTTCGTGTGTTTATTTTGTTGCCGGGGGGATTAAAAGTGCTTTTATTATTTTCAAAAAACCAAAATTGAAAGTTTTAGAAATGCTCTTTGAGGTAAAACAGAATAATTCTTTTCTAAAGGAAAAATATTGAAAACTGAATAGATGTGCTGTTCTTCGTTGAATGTATGTTATACCAGGAAGTAATGTACAATAATGGAAAGAGAGCTGTGCCGTTTCCTAGAACTGTAGGGCGGTTTAACCACAATCAGCGAAGCAGAACTTGTACATGCATAGCACTAAGTCAATTAAACAGTCAGAATGCGTCAGTTAATATGTCCGTTCGATTCGATCGCACTTCTAATAACTACAGTACGATAACTGTCACTTGATTTCAGTGACTGTCAATAGTGGAATTATACTAAAAGTAAAATGAAAAGCCAATCGGAAAGAAATTTGATATGGACGGAAAGTGGAGATATACACAATGATATTTTGAAATTGAAAACTTTCAATTTTACTTTCTATCTTCAAACAGACTCAAATAAGTTAAAAGATATCCTTTGATTATTTGAAGATATCATCAATTCCTGTGATGCGTGCAATAATTCAAGTAAATATCTGTTTTAAAAATGATAAATGATATCTTCAATTCTCATTTTTTTGTGCGCATTGATTGAATTTATGATATCATTAATCATTTTTCTGCCGAGTTAATGCGCGCGATAATTTAAGTACATGTACTGCTAATCAAGGTATCTTTAATTCAATTAATGCGCGCAATAATTCTTTTAGAGAGAGAGCAACAATACAATGCAATACAATACAATTTCTTTATTTCCTCAAGAATGGGCCCATATAAGGCATGGCAAGAGCATTTATAACATCACAATGACAAATAAAACAAACATAAGATAAAATGAATAACTACAGTAGCTAATTGTAATGTGGATCTATATTTTATCATTATATAAAATGGCGAAGTAACAAAGTATTAAACGTATTCATAGTCCCCAAAAAAACACATACAAAATCGAGTGTTGGGCAACACGGACCTTCGACAAAAGCGAAGGCAGGATCAGGTGCCATGAGTTGCAGATACATCCCCACGAATATATGTGTGCGATTTTGTAATATAACAAAATTAATAGACAGCCAAAAAGAAACAAAAACATGAAAGTTTGGAATCCAAGAGTATCATCCTTGTGCCTTAAAAGGGGGCATGGACACGTTTTGAGCTTAAAATGTTAAGATTTTGAATTTTCATTTTTAATGTTTACAATGCTCACTTTTGGTATTTCTAATGGTCAGCAAAAATTTGAACGTCATTCGTTGAGTTTCAAATGTGATGCAGCACTTACAATTCTTTGCATTGTTAAAAGGCTCGACCCTTGTTTACATTTACATAAAGATTGCTTCACATAAAATACCATGTTTAAAACAAAATTAGATGCGAGAAACACTAGAAACTATTTAATTGTGTTCAGAATGAACTTGTTAATTTGAAAAAAAAATGCTTTAAATGGAACGTATACTAGCATATTCAATATAGGTAAATAAAAACATGGATCGAGGCTTGTTTACATAGCGAAGAATTGTAAATTCTGTATCTCACTTGCAACTCAACAAATGACGTTCAAATTTTGCTGACCATTAGAAATACCATAAGTGAGCATTGTAAACATTAAAATAAAAATCTAAAAATGTAAACATTTTTAGCTCAAAACGTGTCCATGCCCCTTTAAGCATAGGAGACAGTCCCAAAGTGTGCGTCACCTGCAAAAGTCACCAAGGGACGGTGGTCAGTGACACACTTGGGTCCTTTAAATCTGTTAGCGTGAATTGCTAGTTTGAATTGTTTTATAATGACATAATGTCCCTGGGTTTGTATATTATTCTTGTGCCTGAAACAGTCCAGCTAGTTTCTATTAATAGATAGCCAGACTGCTAAAGACACCAAAGAAGTGCTCTATGACGCCAGACCACGAACCAATGGTCAACATATATTAATCTCTTAATTGAATTGTTCTTCTCTTTAAAGGGATAGTATCACTCATTTTGGTGATGATTTTTTTTTCCTCATCCTAAATCGTCTTATTCCTTTCGAATATAATAAAAAAGATATATGAATGCCATTTTGCAACTTAGAAATGACTGCATGTTACTCAAAAGTTACAATAGGAATGGTCTTATATATAGTAAATTGATTTTTTGTCCAGGAAGTTAAAAATTAATGGAACATAATTTTAAGATAAAAAACATTTTAGATTTGGAAATAAATACAGATAAATGCATACAATTGTTATTTTTAACAGAAAACCACATGTAGAGGTCATTAGTTTAATTTATTTTGACAAAATGAGTGACACTATCCCTTTAGTGATAGCACTTAAAATTCTTTATACAAAAGCGTCGTAAATAATGAAAAATACATTCAAGTGAATTAAAGAAATCACCATTATTATATATACCGAGCTCCAAATTCAATTTGGCATGCACAAATTCCACGAAATTGCTACGCGCATCAACTGAAATGATGAGAGCAATAGTAATATACGCGCATCAAATCAATTATTTTACAGAGAAAAACCACCAAGCAGCATATTTTATTCATTTTTTATTTATCTTTGGCGAATATTGGCCGTGGCATATTCATGATTTTGTGGATGCCATTCACACAAACAATGGGCAACCCACTCAAAATACAAATCAATGCAACATCATCAAATCAAGCACAAATCACATACAATTGCATAAACTTGACCACCCCGGGTAAACCGCGGATGAGTTACTTATTTAAGTGTTTAAAGTTATTTGAAGAGTGCTTGTGTAAAATCAACATCAAGCATTCAGAGTTTAGTTTACAAGTTCACGTTGCATGAAAATGCACAATGTCAATACACATCCAGCATACCCCGTATTGAACTACTTGTATCCGATGGATGGGTGAAAAGGAGGAAATCCGAATACACCCGGCTTTTATAGTGCTATAGCCGAGGCCGAACCCGACCGAAATCAAACCCGTTTGCTCGTAAATAAGTCATCGATTTTATATGCATAAATAGATGACATTATTTGTCGTTATAATTGAATTAATGCACTCATCAAGTTATTTATTCTCTCATGAATTGCATTAATTGCGCGCTCAAAATCAATTATTGCTCTCACCAATTATATTAATTAATGGATTTGCGTGCAATAATCGAATCAATTGCTGATATATCTTCAAACAATCACTTATTTGAGTTTATGCTAATTTGGTGCACCATGCACTCTTCATCTAATAGTCCTATAGCACACAATCTAACGCTTTAAATATCTATATCGTGTGAAAAAAAATCCCATCAGATCAAAATTTCTGTAAATGGAGTTCAGGTAAAAAATAATATCAAAATTGTTCTCTCCTTTTACCCATAAAATTGTAACTCAGAACTTTTTCCTACGGAGAAAATTAGTTATATTTTTTATTAATTTACTTATTTATTTTTTTCTAAATAGATATGTACTTTTATAAAATATAGTCATCTATTCGAACTATCTTAAATCAAACATACTATGAAGTTGCAGATGTCGCAGCCCACCGCCATCTTGCTCTAATGACCAGTAATTTATTTTGATAATTTCAGTAAATGTTCAATTTACATTTTTATATGCAACATATGGTATAGTCCTGATATAGATTTAGCAGCAAAGAAATGTAAATCTTGTTTCATCGGAAAAAAAATTCATTAGAATTGGAGATGCATGAAACTTGCATTTATTTATTAAAAGTGATAATTAATATAAATTTGTTAAAAATAAGTAATTTTATTTATGTTTGATATTGCAGGGATTTCATAAAAACCTATATATACCGAAAATCACATAAAATATCCGTCAATAATTACACTAAGTTACATGTACAATGTACACGCATGTATACAGATTTTCATAACAGATCAATCAGCTTTTACAAAGCAAGAGGAGGAAGTGTGTGTGTGTGTGTGTGGGGGGGGGGGTGACTAGACAGACCAAATATCTATGTGAATATACATGTATATTACCATACAAAAAATCATGCTGAAAACAGAGTAGTACACGTTTTATTAAATACTGATACATTTCCAATCTATATAAAATTAGATCATGTGATCAGCGATAGTTTGAGAGCGGATCAAAGGATCTGATTTTAGATTATATTGAATACTTTCACAAAATGTGTGAGTTTTAAAACAAGGGTACGTTCTAATATGTAAATAGTTAAAGCGATTGGTTTTCGGTTTTGCTACCAACATTTGCACTGGCGTTGTTCTCCAATATTAAAACATTATTGTTCTTTTGGAGACTCTCCAAGGAAACAGTTTGAGGCTGCTACACTGTATTCGTGAAACTTTTTTTCCATTTGCAAAAATAACACCAACTCTACATACAATTGGTCTACTTTCCTATTTACAAATAAAAATGCATTGAAAAGCAATTAAACAATTCATAATTCAAATCTATAAACTATGTACATGTATTAAACACCGTACTTCTAGTGACCGGCAAGGCTCATGGGAATCTTGCCGTGGAAAAATCTAGCCCCGAGCGGTTATGAGAATGACGGTAAACAGATCGATC
>CAJDSM010062912.1:0-14029 GCA_903981925.1 Ostrea lurida | reverse complement strand
CCTTTTTGTAAAATTGTTTAACAAAGGAGCTAGGAAATAAAAACAAACTTTTAAAAATGAAAGATTAAGGAAAACCGAATTCTCAGATAACGAATAAAGATGTATAATGTTTCCCAAAACAACGAAAAATAATAAATGTTTCCCAAAACAACGAAAAATAAGTTATTCTGCCGTCTATTCACAGCAAATTAAAAGTATTTTTATTTCATATTCAGGGCATGCTTAGTTCCAATGTTCTCTTTTGGGGAGCATGAATTGTTTGTGCAAGCGGAAAACCCGGAGGGATCCAGGTTAAGAAACATCCAGAACTGGTTAACTAAATACACTGGATTCTCTCCCCCTGTTTTCCACGGTAGAGGGATGCTGAACTATACCTTTGGTTTAGTCCCTTACAGAATTCCCGTTTACACAGTTGGTAAGACCTTAACGAGTTATTTTGCTCGGTAGATGAACTGGAGTTAGAAGACTATATCTTTTTTTAAAAATTATGTCATATTCCGATAAATACAAGTATGTGCTTTAATTAAATATCGTAGCTTTGTGTTGGATAATAGGACATAAAATCCGCAAATCTGATTTTATACAGTTGGTGCTCCAATCGAGGTTACAAAGGACGACAACCCATCCCAAGAGAAAATTGATGCGCTACATAAACAGTACTTGGAGGAATTAGAAAAACTATTTGAAACACACAAAGCAAAATACGGTGTTTCTGAAGATAAACATCTGCATTTTATAGAGTAATTCTTCTAGTGGCGTTCATCACAATAAAGTTTTGCCTGAAAGTAGTAATTATGTTTAAAAAATTCGTTACATTTGTAAGGTGCTATCAGACGGCATGATCGTAATTAAACTGAGGATATACTCAATTAAAACAACAATATATATCCTTGATTGGATAAAGCATCACAAGTATGACTGAACTGACACTTGAATCATATCTCTGGCTTATGTATAATCAATATCTTATGAAATAGACCATTCTTCATTTATGATCATGGGACCAGTTTATATACATACAATGTTAAGAGATTTGTTCAGTAACTAATTACATGTATATGATATTAAAATGTTTCTTATTTTATTTTCATTTAATTTTCTTCTCAGTATAACTTTCAGGTTTTAAGCCCTCAATTTTCTGTATGTGTGATCATTAGGATGGAGAGTGCCTAGTTCCTGTTCTAATTATGTCCATTGTCATCTGTCAAGTTGTAAAGTTTTCTCAATTTCAACCTCTCCTGAAGAACCACGAGCTGATTTTTAAAAAAATCGGTAAAAAGCACCATGCGCGGGGAACTAGAACACTGACAAAGTCAGCAAGGGCTCCGCTGAGGCTGCATATGGTGATAAACAAGTTTGCAAAATGTTCAGTTAATGTAGTAAAATTTATAGATTTTGAGTTATAGTGTTTACAAAACTATGATTTGCAAAATCTTGTGAATTTTCATCGAACAATGAAGTTTCCCCAAATTGCAATATGCACTTGTACACTATGCACATCTAAGATTCTCAACATCTTCGAATTTTCATGGACAAATGAAGCTTTCCCCAAAAATACTGACCCCTCAAAAGACCAAATTTCAATATGCACATCTGCATGTATAGGTTTTGAGTTTTGGTGTTCACAAAAATTAATTGTTGACGAACAGACGGACGTCGTGGTCTTCAATGAACTCCTGTAACCGATTCTTCTCCGTTTTTGGACAAATTGGCCGACCACGAGTGTCAACAACTTTATTGGCGTGTCGTCTGAAATCGGTTATGGAGATGCAAGAGACGTATGCCTGACGTCACGATGTAGCACGCGGGCGCCCGCTTCTGGGACGATTATTTCAAATCTCCCTGTGGCTCCCAACTGAAAAAGACATTGTCTTATATATAGGCCTACACCATATTTCTGGGTTAGATGACGTTGCGAATGCCCCTGTATTATCAGAACAATGGTCCTACATCTATCGACTTCATTTAATCGCGTTAAGCTTACATGGGGAGGATATGTCTACTGAGGTGAGCGATATGGACCATGGACAATAATGAACTGCTACATATTGTATATATATACATGGGAAAAGCGACATATCCTACTTGCGTAAATAAATTACGGAAAACTCAAAAACTGCAAAACAGAAAATTTATTATGAACTTTATACAAATAGAATGTATACATAGTCCTGAGGAAGAAGAATATAAATAAACAACGAAAACATTAACATCATAACAATGGTATAAAACAGTAACTACACTCATTTTAAGTTTTACCACGATATAAAATATTTCTTCCGACTTATATGGTAACGGCAAGGATATTTATGAAAGCTCCGGAGCTTATTTCCAATAGGGTCCTTATTTTGGTTTTTACATAAATATACGGCGATAGGGGGTCATTACATGGCGCGGGAGGAAGCTGGATACCCGGAGGAAACCCACGTGTTCATGACCACACCCTCGCACACAACCACCGCCGATAATGAGAATCGAACACGGGTCGAGGATCGAACACGTGTGGCAGAAGTGAGAAGCAAGTGCGCTACCGGGCAAATATACATTTATAAATGATAAAAAGGATCGAGAAGATGGAAATACTGTTCTGTTTACGACAGATTAATTAATGTTTAGAAACCGGGAAGGGTGGAAATTCTGGAGAAAACTTTCAAAATACATGAAGTTTCAAGTGAACAAATTGATTAATCTGATGTTTGACGGAACAAATAAAAATTCCCGCTTTCCCATTGACAGTATTGACAAACTAGAACCTCGCCGGTGTCATGTGGTGCACATCATCATACTCGGTGAAAAACTTGAAATTGTTTTTTTTTTCTCTCTCTCTAGCCTCCCAAAACTATTATATCTGAAACTCACGAAAGCGTAGAATTAAAATACAACGACTTGTCTCACGATATGAAGCACAACCTGCCAGAATTATTGGATAAAATTGCCTAAACGTAAATCTTCAGGATTTAAACCCTCGTTTCAAAGAAGCTGCGAATTTAAGCAAAAATACTGGAGTGGTTTGACAACACCTATTACGCATACAAAAATACCGAACTAAAAAAATGCAATAATTATATCACATTGTCTTAAATTCATGTTTTTAAATATATGAAAGTATCACAGAACTGAGGTTCATAGTTGGTAAATAACTACCAATATGTATAAGACGTAGTCTTACTCTATACTGGGCAGCACTTGCAGTTGCAAGTTTGTCAAAAGCATAGATTTCCCAAAAAAATACCTGTACCTAGAATAATAAAAATATAAATGTAGAATTTATTCAAAACTCCGTAAATGTGTTTTGGAGACTTTTTTTTAAAATTTATAAACAAATTCTCAATTTCTTGTACTTTTATATGTGTAGCAGAGATACTGAGTCACTGCTTGCATCTACATGCATCTAAAGCCTTTACAAAATTTACGAGAAAAAATCCCCACTATAACTCAGATACATCTATCTAATGTGAATTCTTTGAGCTGTAGTTTGAACAATACCGGTACCACCTACAAAAGTAGGAATATAAACACCAACCGTTCATATTATATCGAACTCCCGAAATACTTCACATTAAATAATGATAGAATGAATAAATAGATATAAATAAGATTTGTTTATGAACTGTAGAAGTAATAGACTATCCCCCTTAGCGTCCATCACTGTATAGTACAGCCCCAGCAGCATTGGTCGGGGTACTCCGGGGCGTGGACTTTACTCTCCAGGCCGTACACAAAGTACTTCATATCCTTCTCTTTGTGGTGACAGTCACACTGCGTCACGGGCACCATGCGGATTATGTGATGCTGGAGGTGAATTAAAACAAAAAAGAACCAATGAGAACATTTTGGTTGTAAATGTATTTATACTGCACGAGATACTTTTGTACATAACATTGTTGTAAAGCCAGGTTTGCAAAGGAACTCGAATGAACAACGGAAGATATTTTTCGGAATTCTATAAATACCGATGTCTTTACCTGCATGTGAATCCTTCGATTGGGAAAATGGTGACTACCGACGAGTCGTGCAGAGGCATCATTGATTTCCGCCACGGGAAACCTAGCTATTGGCATCACCTGATGATAACAAAAGTCTGTAAGCGTTTTTGCTTTGGTTATTGTCCAAATATACAATGTACATGTATTTGAAAGCTAGGCTTATTTTCAATTTTTGGATTATTTTTTCATATCAAAATGCCAAATCCTAGTCATGGAAATTATTTTACCCGTTCATATTAGTATTGAAATGCATAGCAACTGTAAACGCCCAGTTCTATTACAACATTATACGTACTCTGGGTTGTGTGTCCTCGAATCCTAACGTTCCCGCAGCCTGTGTAATCAAAATAGCTGGGAGCTCAGTCTTCTCTACGATGTGTTCTCCTATGTTATTCACCCTGCAATCAATTCAAATTGTATGCTTATTTATGACCATAAATGACGAGAAAACATAAATAAATACAGAAAGTATTTGAAATGCAAAGACATAATGAGTTTCTGACATTATGATTTATATAACGTTGTGCTGGACATGATCATACTTGTGTATTGTAAACGTATTATATTTAACGTTTATGATATTTATGCAACCCCCCCCCCCCTTTGTCCTACCCTCGTGTTAAGTATAGTTTAATGTAAAAATGTGCCATGTACACAATTTATATTCATTTTAAAGTTAGATTAAAACAAGGCAATTTAATCCAAATGTAAATAACAAATGAAATGCTGAATAGTTCAATCGAAGTAATATGGGCTGCTGTAAATCACTAAATACAATTACACAATTATCTTTTAAATCGTAGCTCCATTAAATTGAAACATCTACAACTGATTAAAAATTTCTAAGAGTCGATTAATAAGTTTATAAATATAAAACTCCAAACAACGGTGCGAAATTAATGATACCCGTTTCTCTTTTACGTGAAACGTCGCCATCAACTGTAACGTCAAATTGCCATCATACGTTATCTTAAACTATACCTATATTTTTACATCATGTTATTTATCACACGCAAAGCTTCTTTACCAATATATGATAATTGCAATTAGAAAATCATACACCTCCTATAAAGGAATTTTTGAGTGGAATATCATTAATCTCTTTGAAGCGGTGGCCGAAATTGGACCCAAACGAATCCGAAGCCCTTTGATTTTTATCATACATTTGACGCGTGACTTATTTTAGTTCACTAGTGCTAATGTTCACTCCCCTAAAATTTTTGTCCGTCATAATGCATGCCCAGTTGGAGGTGTACTTGGTTTAGCGGAAGTACATGTAGTATACCGCCAAAATTGCTAAAATAAATCCACCGTAAAATATAATACGGTTACAGTATATATCATACATGTGGTATATTTAACCATTTGATACACAAAAGATTTATTATGTTGGGAACAATACTTTGAGCGAATAGTGAAATTCATGAGATAAATGGGACATCTACGACAACATGAAATTTACTTACTCCAACTTGTTGAAACTAGAAAACTGACATGGTCAGCAAGGGCCCCGCCGAGGGCTATCAATGGAAAGCAACATCTGTATTTGATATAGTAATGTTTAGTACTGGTATATGTGAAACTATATGAAATTGTGAATTATCACATCCATATTAATGAACACACTGAATAAGCATTTCTTGAAACAGATACTTCAAGAAATTTCACCCGATCGAAGCAAACCTCAGGTAAACAAAATATGGAAATATTCCTATAACTGACAATTAAGAATAATTCCATAAATGACGTTGGACAAAATTTGAAAACTGTATTGTGAAAACTCTTTGAGTCATCGCGTAATAACAAAAAAGTTCACCACAACAAAGATGTTGACATACAGACAGAGAAGGTGCTGTGAACCCAGAATGTATACACTTGTGCCTCTTATTGTTTAGTACAATTGTGCAAAGTTTCAAAACTGAACGATAAAAAGTTTTTGAGTTTTCGCATCACAGCGAAAATGTTGACAGACAGACAGACAAGGTGCTGTGAACCCAGAATTTATGCACTTGTGCCTCTTATTGTAGAGTACAATTGTGCAAAGTTTCAAAACTGTACGATAAAAACTGTGAGTTATCGCATCACAACTTGAGTGATCGCATTACAACGAAACTGTTGACGGACAGACGAACGGACGGATGGGCGGAACCCAGAATTTATACACTTCTGGCTCTTATGGTAGAATACAATTGTGTAAATTTTCAAAACTGTACGATAAAAACTTTTTGAGTTATCGCATCACAACGAAAATGTTGACAGACAGACGGACGGACAGACGGACAATGTGATTACTATAGGGCTCCCGCATTTCATGCGGGGCCCTAATAATGTACATGAATACGTTTGAACGGCAAAGCCTACATATTACGACATTTTACAGCCATTGGACGCTTACCAGTTGATTGTGAGTTTTATGTACCACCGTAACTTGCAATGGCTCTTACATTCTGGACATTTGACACGACCGTCTCCTCCACATCGCATACAACTAAAAACACAATATCAATGTATGTTCCAAATTCTGTGCCGCTAAAATCCAAATTCTGTACCGCTAAAAACACAATATTAATGTTCCAGATTCTGAACCGCCTAAAAACAGCAATTTTGTACAAGATTAAGCCTTAGAAAACACATTATTATACAGTCAATTTCATTGGTTTAGGGCTGGTCACGTGAATCTCCCTCACGCATGGACTGACAACTGGTGTCTCCCTTTAGATGAATTATGACGTCACAATCGAAAGCTTTCCGTCTCGTTTTTGAAGAAAAAGTTGTTATATAAATTATGATCTTGACGTTTTGCATATAAGATAAAGTCAAGAATTTTTTTTTTTTAGATTCTTCACGATAATAAACTATTATGGACTGTTTAGCACGGAGACATAAGAAATTATCAGGTCTTAGTAGGGTTAACACAATATTACATTAAAAATTCTGTACAGATAAAAAACTACAAATTCTTGTACAATTGTAATTACTTCTGTACAGATAAACGTAATGAACACGGGGTTAATACGATTTCTTCCAAATTTTAACACGTGCATGAGACCCCCTCCCTTTCTAAGTCACGATGACCAGTGTTGCATTACCTTCTTTTACCCCTTCCATGACACATGGTGCATGACGTTATGCGGTGTTCGCCCTTCCGGTATACCCGTTTTGTACCTCTCCCATGACAAGAGCCACATTTCACCTGTCATAAAGAATTCTTGAGTAGAAATATCGGTTTTTATTTGATATAAATTTTTAAAGCAGAGAAATTAAATGATATTACTATGATCATACCATGCATATGTATTACTTTCAAATTGAAATAACGAGCTAAAAAGCTAAATTCGTATGAAAATGATATTCATTAATTTCCGGTAAATCTTACCTTTCCTCTGCCATGACATTTACCGCATCTAACATATCCCCGTGCATTACATTTATGACAATCCTGAAAAAAGATTTAATAAGAAATAATAAAAACACAAATCAACAAAAATATTACAACAAACATGCTATAACACTCATATGTGTGTGAAAATGATATGTTATAATATATGCTAACCAATATGTTATAACATATATGCTCATTATTCATGGATGCCTGATTTTCAATTATCACGTTCAAAATTTTGACTGGTGGTTCCTAGGAGCCGTTTGCCGGTCAAGCCCGGGCAAAGTGAGGAAAGTTGGGCGTGGGGTCAGTAACCCCACATTGTAAAATCACTACTGCTACAGAAACTAGTACTGTATAACCAACATCTAATGATCATGGAAAACGACCAGGGGGAGATGTATGAAACGGACCAGCCGAACCCATCGGGGAGCTGATTCTTCCCCAAGACCGTCACACACACTGGAGTATGGAATACGAAACAAGGAAATCTGCTCAAGTGGCTAGTGGCTAGGAAAATGGAGAAGTATCGACTGGAAATAATGGGAGCAAAGTCCGATGGGCAACAAATGGACAAGTGACGCTAGCATCAAGACCTGCTGCTGTATTCAGGGCCACCAAATGAGGACGGCAACCATGTAAATGGAGTTGGAATCATGCTGACTAAGAGAACAAACAGGAGTCTGATCGGGTGGGAACCAATCAGTCAGTGGATTTTGACAGCTCGTTACCATTTGAAGTTAAAAAAAAGTGACAATTATCCAGTGCTACACACCTATGTACAAACGTTGCGGACCAAGAAGCAAAGGAGGAGTTCTAAAGTGGCTAAAGAGTGTGATGGACAGAACACCAAAGAGAGGTGTCACCATGGTGATGGGCGACCTCATAGCCAAAGTGGGGAGCAACAACTCAGGAAGGGAACTCATCATGGGGAATCATGAACTTGAGATCATGAATGAGAATGGTGAGCTGTTTGCGGAAAATTGTGAACAGAACGAACTTGTCATCGGTGGGACCATTTTCCCTCATCGAAAGGTACAGACGGTGACTAAAATCAGATCGACCACCTGGCAATCTCGTGGCGATGGAGAATGACCTTGATGGGTGTCAGAGTATATAGAGTTACTGATGTGGGGTCACACCACTCCTTGGTGATTCGAAAACTGAGTGTGAAAATACAAGCATTTAGGTAAAATGGCTCTCAACGACACCCAAAGTTTGACGTCTCAAAACTCAAGACACCAGTCCAAAGGGAGGACTTTTCCATTCCGCAAGAACAGATTCCCAGGCACTCGCTGATCTGAAGGATGGCTCAAAAGAAAAGTGGGAACGAGTCACAGAAAACTCTGGTAGAAACTCGGTTTCAGGAAGAGAGAGTTTAAGAGCTGGCTGTCAGAAGATACAATCTCCATAACAGACGAGATGGGGTGCAGTCAAGCAGAGACTTGAGCTTGTGAGAATTAGAAGACAGAAGCAACAAATTCAACAAGAGTACACCTTGAAGGACACAACAGTGGAGAGAAATGCGAGAAAGAGACAAGAGATGTTTGGTTGATGGAGCTTGCCTGAAGAACAGAGGGAGACAGCGAATGCACTCAACAACATCCAACCCCGACAGCTGTCAGGAAGGAAAACCAACACCACGCGGCCAGTTAAACGGGGCAAGAATGGAGAGATCCTCGTAAACCGCACAGACCAACTACGAAAGTGGATTAGCACCCTAACTCAAATGACCACCAGTGGCAAACTACATGTCATCGAAAGATGAGAAGATTCCTGCGTATCATTTTGCATTAAATGTATTGTCAAATTAAGTTCTTTTTGAAAAGAGAATAGAAATTATATATTTTTGGAGGATAGTATTGAAGAATTTCGAAATGTTTTGTAACAAGTGACGCAACAACTGACCTTTACATAAGGCAGTAAATGGGGAAATTCGTGGTGCTGGGTTTTCATTTTGAAAAAATTGTTTGAAAAGTAGCTGCAATAGCCCAGGGCCTCTGGTGCAGGTCCGAATTCCGGCCCATCAACATGCTGAACCTTGTTTAAAATGAAATAACTGAGTCAAATTTTATAGCTCTTGCAATGAAAAAACTGTTTTAAACACTGTGGTTCGAATGAATTCATAATGATGACCCATATAGTCTTTGTAATTTTCCATTTATTTCAACATTGATACATGAAAAAAAAAAAACTCAAAATGACATCATTAAACAGTCACGAAACTGACATGAGTTAGTTGCCATATCTATAGTATTTACTGGTTCAATACTAATCCCATTGGGTGTCAAAAATTATATAAACCCATTGCTTCATTACTGATACCCTAATTCAGTGATTATATTTTGTTTCGAATTCAAATTTGAAAAAAGGGTTGGTAGGGACTATATTTTTAGTGCGGGAGAATTGATTGTTAATCGAGAAGTTCTAAATCTGCATGAATTTTACGGTTTTTCTAATAATATACTTATTTTAATACTAAAGTATATTCATTCTTCTAAAAATTTTTATACAAGTACCGAGACTTGGACTAGGTAAAAACTTGAATATAAGTATTATCAATTTCGTTTGATGTATTTTCCCAAACAGATTTCAGAACCGATTCTTTAAAAAAGTCAAATTAATTTACATGAAAATCTTTAGTGTGAAAAATTTCAATATTTGGCCAATAATTAAACAATCGAGCCCTTACCCCCCATTCTTTTTTTTTTTTAAAAACCTTCCAATTATATATATCTTAAGACAAATACTTTAGAATATATTACGTGAAATATTTAAAAATTGACATTAGTCCCAATATGTCTTGTTATAAACTTTGAAATTCCGAAATATTAGTTTTTCCGTACATCAAGTGCGGAAGAAGAGGATCTTAGGTATTCAGATTTATTTTACGTATTAACATTGAATATAAACTTTTTTTTTTTCTTAGGTATATATCTGTACTGTAAGAAGATCGATTAATGTTGTATTATTCTATGTAATGATTTGATTTGTATTGTTTATGATTTGTTTACAAGCAACAGACAAATCAAGTTTTTAAATTTGAAATAATCTCTTCATAAAATTTAGTGCAAAAACGTCATGTTTTTAAAACACTGTAGCTCAATAAACAAGCATGCCAACCCCGCGTTTTTTTCTTTTTAATTTCTCATATTCTCCTTCAATTTAAGAATATCAAAAACTACACTTCCTAAAAAAGTTTGACATTACTCTAAACCTCAGGTGGAACCCCTTCTTTAAAGAGCATTTTACTTATAATGAGATACATAACCCACTTAGTACTCTCTTTCTTCTGTAAATGTTCAAAATGTACTGGAAAAATAACTAGCCCGAGTATTAATATGTCTATTCTGTTAAAATTTTTCTTAATCTATTATCAGGGTCGTAACTACCAGGAATTCTAGCTGGGGGGTGGGGGGTGTACTAAGTACTAAGCGCAAGGGTATCACAGGGGGGGGATGTTTAGGCCCCCAGCTTGGTCAGACTTGCCTTGGTACGGTTCTAGAGCTTGAGAGGTTCTTTAGCATTTTCATAGTACGGGAACCGCTTTAAGGTTCCAGGAAGGGCACCTGGTTAGGGGGATTCCTGTGAAGCTGAGAGGTTTTCAAGCATATTCATTTTATAAAATGCAACGAAGTTGCACACCCCCCCCTCCCCCCCCCGGTTACGGGCCGATCTTGATTATGAAAACGTTATCACTAGTCACAAAGGACAGCCATTTAATGCAATTGTTCTGTCTTGTGAAAAATATATTCCTTAAAAACACAATACATTTTTGAATTCTTTGTAAACCGATTGCCATTTTTTCTACTTGAATGTACACAACACTTTAAGCTTACAATCGGCCACAAATTAGAAAGGGAATATTTTACAAACCGAGTTGGCAGTTTATTGGAAACATGTGTATTATCCTGGTGCCACAGAACTTAATTTAAATTCATTTCGTCGCACTCAGTGCACGTCACGTGATAAGAGGTAGATGACTGAAGCTGCTTGAAAGTTAGTTTTTTCAGCAACACCCTTCCCCATTAGCAACTATTGTTTTGCAGCATGTTCTAATAGAGGCTTGTCTAAGCAAGTTCCTTAGAATAACAGGGTGCGCTGTTTAAAAAAAAAAAATGTGGGAAAGTAATCAGGATAATTGGTCGAGCAGTGTCAGGCACTGCGTTCGACAGGCGCTAGATTTTGATAAAAAAAAAACAAAAAAAAACATAAAATAAACCCACTATTGATTCAAGTTAATGAAACTATGGAAATATTAAAGGCGATAGTAATCAAAGTATCAAACGTAAATATCATAGTCCCCCCCAAAAAAAACAAAACTCCCATACACATTACAAAATCGAGTTGTAGGGCAAGCACTGGACTTTCCGACAAAAGCGAAGGCGAGGATCAGTGCCATGGAGAGTAGCATCCTTCTGCTGACTCGGTCACAAACAATATTAGCCATTTTAAAAACGTTGGCCAAAGTTAGTTAAGGAAAATAACTGAATGCTGTCTGCTCTTCTGACTATTGTAACTTGTACCTAGTTATAATGCTTATATGTTATATGACCTTACTTTGTTAATGGTAACTTTTATATATTTTGTTTTGTAACCTCATGTACCATGTGATCTGGGTTTTTGATGAAATAAATAAATGAATGAAAGAATTTAGTTCCACTGGTCGTATGAGTCAACCCTGAGGCAAGAGAGGAAAGTTGACAAGCCAACAATATTTCTTCTTTACAACAATATTCTGGTTTTAAACGGTACGTGGCTTGGCTTAAGAATACGGTGTAGATTATTTTTTTTTTTAATTGTTCCACATTCCCTACGTCGAATACAAATTCGTTTCCACCGAATTAGAATTCATTCTCGAACAAAATATTTCGTTCTCGACAAAAAAATTCTTTCCTCTTGAAATAAAAAATAGTTTCCCTCAAATAAACGTCGTTCCCATCGAAACAAAAACTACGTTCCCACGAAAACAATATCGTTCCCATAACAAAAATTTCGTTTTCCTCCGAAATAAAAGTTGTTCCCCATCGAAAGAAAACTTCTTTATTGAACAGCAGATGCATTTTCTCAATTATGATAAGCCTATTGGCATAAAATTAATCATGTAATTATTTTTGACCGACAATTGACACAAATGTACAGTATTGATTCGGTTGTTCATTAAAGAGACCAGAGATAGGTCATTATATATTACCAACGTCCGTGTAAAGTAAATGTGGTATTTGGAAGGACATGTTTTCAGATAATTTAATAGTGTTGTCGTCGTTGAGGTTGGAATAGATTCCATCCATATGGCTGCAATTTAAAGCCAAACGTTCCATGAGAAATCTGTCAGTTTCAATTCATGCATTTATAAATTCCTCGTGAAATCCGGCTGTTTTTGGTCCTTGGGAGGTTATGTAAATCCTTGGGGGATGGGTGGTAGCAATGCTGCGAGAGATAAATAGCAAATACAATGGTAGTACAGCCCACAAGTATTCTTTTTATTTCATGCATGTGTTAACGATCTATGCTTTTTCATGTTTCTTTCCAAAGATGAATTCATTTTAGGTGTGCAACTGTGCATCTCCATTTGTGTGCGTCCTACTTAAACACAAAAGAAATTTTCGGAAATTGTGCGCTTACATTGGTCCAGGTCTGACATCGTTTGTATCCAGGATACTGGTTTGGCGAAATCAATATTGGGCTTGGCATCACTTCCCTCGCAACGAGGTCCCTCGCCAGACACGCAAGAAAGGAAAAGGCAAAAAACAAATGGAAAATTGATATGAACATGTATATGTAATAGAAATTAAACGAAATATGATTTTGGTAGTTCACTAATTGATTGAACTGAAATTTTCCAGAGAGACATTTTATAACTATGTTATACATTTGTAATGGTCTCTGATATGTCCACACTACGCTGGTTCACTCTCATCTTAACTTGGTCTTGTCACCTTGCTGGGCATACAGAAAACACATTCCTAATTAAGGCATGAAAATGTAAAAATGTAATATTTTTCTAAAGTATAGACCATCCAAACATCTTCACCAACGAAGTTACGTCTTTGCGGGGTAACAGAGGTCAATCGGGTAAAAGTTTGAATTTCCTTCTTCTTACTCCTACAAATAGTTGCAGATATTCCAACGCAAATTATTACCGATTTCATACAGTTTCGGGGCATATTATTGTAGTTTACTTAAACTGATTATAAAAATTAACAAATCTCAATGATTATAAGACTAAGAAAATTTACAAGAAATGTTACTTTGTAACTCGCAAGATGGGGCCAAGGAAAGTAACTTTTCGCAATAAGTATGGATTTGGAGATATTATGTTTGCTATTCAATTCCCCAAAATTAATCAACATTCTTCATGCTTTATTTTCTAATCATATTTAAGCAAACGAGTAACCATTGGAATTTCTTTTCTGCTTTTGTATATGTAATATACGAGTAATATGCGTATCAGAATCAAATTCACACAAAATTGAACGATGTAAAGGCAAAGATTACGAACAGTGATCATCGTATGCTTCGTAATCCCAGAATAGAATACAAACACAAGAGTTTGGCATCATTGGACCCCTGGACATACCAGAGGTAGGATCAGGGTGCTTAGTGGAGTAAGCATCCCCTTGTTTGACCGGTACAACCGCCGGTAAGCCCATAGTTGTTG
>CAJDSM010062891.1:0-12691 GCA_903981925.1 Ostrea lurida | reverse complement strand
TCTGCGTAAACTTGAACAGAACTGAATTCTGAAAAACATTAATTATATACTTTTTTTGCCAATGATGATAACTTTGAATGATGAAGTAATTTTTCAAATGAAAATTAGAAGTAGGCAGGCGACACATGTCTTCCCTGGATGACTTACCACTAAGTATTAAATGAAAAGGTGTCAGGAAGAAGCTATTTTCTCGTAGCTAAGTTTAATTAATTTCAGACATTTATTACTTCTTTTTTTTTTACAGCCTGTAGATAATGAAGTAATTTTAGAATCCCATGGATCTACAGGTCAGTAAAATAATGGTCACATTTTCTTCTGAGGTGAGGCCTCATCATTGTCTCTAATGGCTGCATATGGAACATCTCTGTGTTTTCATCATTGGTCTGTGTTCAAATTTTCCACAGAATTACAAGACGGGAAGGTCTCCATCTCTCACATTGATCTTGCTAGAAAGACTGATATGATAAAATTCAGGTAAGAGTTGATTAGAGGGTTTGTAGAAATGTTTACTGATGACATTTTATAGCGACTGAGATCTTATATAGGCATAACAAGTTGACATATTGCTTTTACTAAAAGCAGTTGTTAATGAGACAAGTATGCTTTGTAAATTAGTGATCAGTGATATATTTTTAAATTGTGTGATGTACAGTCAATGTTGCTATGACGATATTTGATACAGAAATAACTACTTTCAGTTCAGCTGGAGACAGAGTGTTTTATTTTCTGGGAGAACTTGCAGAGACTCAACAAAATCTGCTGTCGTATTTCTCTGCCAGGATGGCTGAACACGGTTTTGTTCCAATAGCGGCCCCCGACTTCTGTAAAGACTTTGTCATTGTAAGATTTGTTGTAGCGTTGTAACTTTACAGTTCCACTTTAGATCTACACTGTACATATATGTTTTTGTTGTTAACTTTAGATCTACAACAATATATGTTTTTGTTTTACTTTCAGGAAGGATGTGGAAGAAGGAGAGACCTGGTAATTGCTGCTGTCTTCTAATCATGTACCAAGTCAAGACATTTCCAATTTTTTAATGGGTTGAACAGGTTCACTGCAGGACATGGTATTAGATACTGATCAGATTTAATGAACTTCAATACCTGTTCATAGAAAATTTTCTCAAAATATGCTGCTATGGCATGGTACAAATTTTCTGTCATGAACTTATTAAAATAGGAAAAAAATTTACATGCAGTGATGAATGGTTCTTATTAAAGGGAAATAACTCTTACCAGTACCTTTGCAAATGCAATGTAAAATATCTATATAACTTGCTTTATTACGAAAGAAAAAAAACCTTTGCTGATATCATCAAAACATTCTTCATCCTGCAATTGCTCCATGTGTATTCTATGAGTTATACTTGAGGTTTACAAAGATTAATATGTCTGCAGCCCCATGCATTTATCTTTCTATTCCTGACATTCTATAAGTACAGTACATAAGTACTGAGAAATAGATACCTTAGGTTACAGCTGGTGCGATTAAATGTGTTCTCATATACATGTATCTTTTACATGCACTTGTAGACATATAAAATGCAACAACCCCATGTTGATAAAGAAATACAGTACAATGTTTTGGGTGCCTCAGAAGCCTCATTTGCAGGTATGTAAATTTAATAGTCAGAACCACAAGGGTGCGACTTTATAAATAGAATATCAACATGCTCCTGTAGTGTAGATTTAGGTTTATCCACACCGTGACGCCTTCTTGATGGGGAAACTAAATGTTTTACGTAATAGGAGTATATACAAAAATTCAAAGCATTGTTTTCGCGAAAACCAGTAAACAAGAGTATACAAATGTCAAATCGAAATGTAAATATTCTCACTTCGTGTAGATTCGTGTTTGTTTATCCTTATACTCTTTGTGCACTAGAAGAGTTTATAGTTTTATATACTAGGAATATATAAAGGGAAATTCATTGAAAATCTTCTCGAGAAGTGAATGGACAACGTCAATTTAAATTTCAAGATATTTTATTACACCATGACACAGAGTAGAAGTTAAAAAAAAAGTAAAAATTTTAAGAAACCAGGGTATACTATTTCAAACATCTTCTCGTAGTCCAGAGGTTTACCTAGGAATGTATAGGTAAACTCTTTGTCTCAGGAATCACAAAGGTACATCGATTTAATAACTGGAGATTACTTATTTTATGCCAGTACTCAATACCGCAAAATGACTCATAAATGTTAAATTGTGAGAGCAAATGCTCATAGTTACACCTTACTGCAAAATATTCACTTTGCTAATTATCTTCAAGCAGCTAGAAAATTATGAAAAGGTTTTGTAAATTAATGAGACATCCTGCACTGTGTGTAATTTAGAATTAACTATAGAGAAGATTTAAAAGTAACATGTAAATCTGATTCAAATTTGCGACAGTCTGATTAAATCAGCCCCCCTCCTCCTCTCCTGACGACGATAGGAGAAGGGGGGCTGGTTTTAATCAGACTGAATTTGCTACAAATGTTCCTCTTATTTTACAGCATATTTAACAAAGATGACAATTTCTCAGAAGGCACTTCCATTACAGTTGGTATCAACTGGTCCAAGCTATGACTCAGGTATACACAGCTATTTTTCTGGAGAAAAATACTTGAATTGTATAAGACTAAATTAGACTGATCTACCTCAAAGAGGAAAGAGACTTTGTCCTAATGCAGAGCTCTTAAAAACCAAATGCTTTTGTGAGTAGCAGGGTAGAATTTGTAAGTCAAAATTTAGCACTAAACTAATAGCTGGCATCAACAGTTATCTAGTAGCCAATAACTTTTGAGCGCTAAATCCATTATTTAGTAAAATCAAGTGCATAATTATTAAATTGTTGCACTAAATGAGACACTTCAGCTACATAACTGGAGATGTAAACAAAATATTAGACCTCTGCATGTCATTATTCATTTGTTGGTTTCAGTGAGTAACCATAAGTACCCTGGATTGTTTGCTGCAGCACAAACCTCAAAAGTAAGTCAAACTTTTCCCGTATTTAATGTCCCCTCCCCCAATTTTAGTTGGGGGCATGTTGTTTTACCCCAGTCTATTATGGTTACATGATCTGTCCAGCTAACTCCTAACACAGTTTTCAAGTCAGAAGAAATGCATTCTACTTGCATTTTTGTCAGGAGTTTCAGTCATTAATTTAAAAATAAATGTATTGTATTTATCAAGATCCGTATTTGCATTGTTCACAAAGAAATAATTATCATTTAATTTTATTTCACGTGATCACCTAACGCCGATTCTCATTGGTTAAAACACCTTTTAAGAATTGAGGTGATTTTTCGATCACGTACCTGAACAACAAGTAAAGTCTAGTGAACATTATTTTGTTGTTGTATTATAAAATTAAATGATAAGAAATAAATCTTATATTTTTTCGGGTGATATGCAGGTTATCACCGAGATTTTAGACGGTAAAACTTTTCATCAATGCGCTTCGCGCATTGATGAGTTTTACCGTCTAAAATTCGGTGATACCTACATCACCCGAAAAAATATAAGGTTCATTTCTTATATCATTACAATTTTTAAAGGTATCAGCAGCAAAAAAAAAAAGAGAGAGAAAAAAAACATCGGAGGTGTAAATATATACATACTGTACAGTGTATGTCTAAGATTATGTAACACATCAGGATTCTGATTTGCACCAAATTTATGTATTTAGGGTACGTAATTTGTCTAAATAATCCTTTTACAAGTGAGCACTGCTCAGTTGTGCATGGTACAAATTTGAAGGGTGTGCATATTGTTAGAAGTTTTATTTTAAAAAAAAAAATTCCACAAATGACAAACTGTTAAATTTTTCATATATCAGATTGTTGGGTTGACAATCATGTTTCTTACCTTTATCTTACAGACTAACTTATTCGGAGTTTATTCCACATTGCAAGACTGTTATGATAAATTTGAAGAATTACAACAGCTAATAGTGCAGCTATATAAAGACTTTGATGTACCAATCAGGTCAGTTTCATTTTGAAGGGGGGGGGGGGGTTGTTCCACAAAGAACCTGATAAAATGAACTTCACTTTGATGGAAAAAACATCTCAAACTATGAAGTAAATACTCCATCAAGATAGCCTCAATCCACAAAGGGTTTGACCTTATGAAAATTTAAATTCTGTGATGGAAACTTTTTAAAAGTGCATAAGTTGTAGACTGGGGGAGTAAATTGAAATTTAAAGCTGACATGTCCTGTTTTGTTTTTAGATTGATGTTAAAGCTGGCATGCTCTGTTTTGTTTTTAGATTGGTGTTATGTCCAGCCCATAAGCTGAAACTGTCTGAGGAGATCAGAGCAGAATTACAAATATGGACACCAAGTTTGCAAGAGTACTTGTCGGTAATATACACTTGATAGCTCCTCCATTGTCTTTCTACAGGAAACTGGTTCCTTCAGCTGGTGAACCAGACAACTGTTAGTCGCAATATTACTGTTGCTCTCTCACGTAAGAATTTATTGATGTGTAAACTATGGATATTTTACTCACCAACTGAATAGTGCAAAGCATTTTTATGTGAAATTTGTGATTAAAATGTCAGGAGTTTACACATTGATAAATTCTTTGAAAATAACATTTGATTCTTATAATTCCAATTAATTCCCTATTTTGACAATTTCAAAAATTTGAATAGTAACCCCATTTAGTCTGTGATGCATTTTTAGGGGTGTATGAATACATATTGATTTCTGATTTATTGATGTGCAAATTTTTGTTCAGCTTTTATTTTGTCCAATCAAAACCACTGTAATAAATATCATTTGGAATTATAAGATATTAGCCATGTTTGTTTTAATTGAAATTGACCCAGTAACACAACATTCTTTTAATTTGAATGAGCCATCTGATTTTGTTTAGCATCTTTATAAAGATATTTCAGTCCTAAATCTCCATTGTTTAGGTGGCTTCCATCTCTGTGCTGGGGGACTATATCAGCAGACGGCTAGCGGTCAGACCACTGGGAAACAGGGAGTTTGAGGCGACGAGACTTCAGATGGTGCGTAAAAGTGTAATATCTATAAAACGAAGTTTCTTCCAACAGAATGGATAGTCTTCATACATAATTTCGTACCCGCGGATTATACTAAAAATTGTCATCCATGAAATTTTTACACCATAGATTTAAATAAGTTTATAGTTAATACAATAAATGTGGGGGGCAATAGAAGAAATGCATTTTAATCTTGACACAAACATTATAAGAGGGAGGGAGATGATACTTAATTTCTACAGCGTCACGCTTCACTGACTCAGTATTAGAATGGCATTCACTGAATTGTGCCTTGGTGTAAGAAAATGTCCTATTTGGCAGTGCCCTGTTTTATATGCAGCTTTCTAAACTGAAGAACAAGATAATGTAAAATATAAAGCAGAAGATGTTCATATTATTTGCACTATTGTCTGTTACTGATTTTGTAGGTTTATGGCGAGATACTGGATACTACTAAACTGATAGCAGTGCTGGTAGAATTCGGGACCACGAATAAAGAGACGGTACGTATCAGGAAAACATGGTTACCTGTCAAAGAAAATAGGCATTAAAAATCATTGTCATTAGCAAGATGAACTAGTCAAAGAAAATAGGCATTAAAAATCATCGTTATTAGCAAGATGAACTGTTTAATGATAGTTGTTTATATCAACAGTTTTTTGTTTTTTTTCATAATCATGAAAGTTTAACAGGTGCGAGTTTTTTCTAACCTTTCAGTCTTATGTTGTGTTGCAGGGTTCCTACCAGATGAAGAAACTGAACTTTTTAAACCAATATAAGAAAAGCATGTGAAATAAAATGTATCAATAAATCTCAAGCCTCGTCTTCTTTCATTTCTGCATGATGGTTTTACTTTAACTAACATTTATTGTACACATTATCAACTTTGTTTTTAGACCAATTGCAGAAAAAAATGCATTGATTTCTGTTTTTGTCTTGTTGAATTTGTTTAATTTTCCAGTTTGCCAGGATAAGTGTATAGAGAATAAATGTTTTTTGAATGATCCATATGATTTCTAATTATTAATAAACTATTTATAGCTGGACCGGGAATCGAACCTGTGATATCTCTGCATTTATTAATATATCAGGAGCTCTTACCACTGAGCTATCCAGTCCAAATCTATCTCCTGGTACCATGTTTTCCTCCCTTCTTAAATTATCTTCATCCTCAGACTCGCAACCAGAATATTTTTGCTGGCGCCTGCCCCTGTCAGGACTTTCACTTGAAGTGCAGGGGTGGTCAGTGGCACCACATGTAATGTAGAATTGGAGAAAATTTATCGCTTGACTAGGAGTTGAACTAAGGTCTTCTGCATTTACTTGTCCGGTGCTTAACAGCCGAGCTATCCAGGCTAACATAGCCCTAACTACTACATATTTATGATAGATCATTATCATCCAACTTCTGTTCTCTTGAATTGGCATCCATTCCTCGGAGCTGTAGGTGATGCGTGGTTGAAGTTTACATGGATGATTTTCAGTACAGCTCTTATGGAGTTTCAAATTAACATAAACTCAAATAATTGAAGATATTCCGGATTAAATTTTGTGAGCAATAATTCCACCACAATGCGTGCATCTTGATTGAATTAATGAGAGCAATAATTGAATTAATGCACATTAAAATCAATTATTGCTCTCATCAATTGAAGTAATGTGCACATTAAATAATTATTGCTCTCATCAATTGAGTTAATGTGCACATTAAATAATTATTGCTCTCTTCAATTGAATTAATGCTTGCATTATATTCAATAAATTAGAGTGAGAGTTAAGTTTGATGAAAGCAAAGAATTCATTAGAAGCCCTCATTTTATTAATTAATTACTGCGCGCAATATCTTCATATAATTAAAGATATTGAACAAGCAATCAGAGATTTCTGATCTATAACCTCATGCATGGTTATACTTTGTGTTGGATCCGGATTTTATAAACCTTAACTGAGGCAATTATAATTTGTTTGATCACAGGGGCATGTTGCAAAATATTTGCATTTCTATGTAAATGACCCCCTCTTTATATTAAAATGTAGAGAGGGGTCATTTACATAAAAATGCAAATTTTACATGACAATTGAAGCCCCTGTGATTTGATCAACTGGTATCCAACAACCCCCCTTTTGAGACAAAATGGGTACCTGTCCTATTTAAAACTTCCCCATTTCCCTTCAATGAAGGTAATAAGCTTTGATAAAGCAAATGTCAAAGGGGACAGATTTTAGTTCTCCATAGTTTCTGTCTAAACCCTCCACCATTCCCCTTTTCTCGTTTGTCTATCTGAAAATCCGGAAAAATCATTTCGAATTTTAAGTATGCACAAGTATTTCCGGTTATGAATCGACTGATGAGGAAACTCGGTCGACCGTGAATTAGTCGGAGAATAGGTCTATTTTTGGTGATTTTGTAATGGATGATGGTGCCGATTTTGGAATAATTGTATCCAGCAGAAAACGAAACTCTTCGGTTGCCAAATAAATACCAGGCCTGCAGGCAAGTAGTGAGACACTTACACATTTTTTCGCAACAGACCCAGTATAATGAGTATTTAGACAGTGCAGTGAGACTGCATTTGATGAAAACTAGTCGATGCATGTCGCTGTAATGTTTTAAATTCTTTGCCCTTTCCCGACAGACCGAAATATATCACCCGGCTCTAAATTTCCCCCAAATGTATTCTTTTATTTCGACATAAAAGAACATGCCTCGGGTAATTTGTATGAATCATGTCAGTGACAGAGTCTTATTTCAAATCATCGCTTTGTAACAGAACGGGAGAAAATGCAAAGGACCAGACCGGGATTCGAACCTCTAGTCAGGTGCTCTACCAACTGAGCTGACTGCATGGACACTGGTGATTGAACCCAGTTGACTGCTGCATTCCTCCCTCCTTAAGGTGGCCCACTACACTTACGTGCCAAATTAAAAAGTCACAGAACAATTTTCACTTATTTTTTCATTGAAAACTGGTTTTTTCAAAATGAGTCTTCCAAGATCATATCTGTTCTGATGTGAATGAAAATTTACCACTAAATGAAGAATTAAATTGGGTTCATTACCATAATTTGGAAAAAAAAAATCATTCAACCTTTGCAGAAATATGCTATCTGAAACACAAAGTAAGTATTTTAAAACTCCTTTTCTCTATATATCCTTTACAAGAATTGAACATAATAATTTAGTTCACTGATAAATTCATCGAAAGTTAATAATCACTGGATGGATGAAAATTTAAAATCAATGGAAGAAACCGCAAACCTTACTGATTCTGATGGTAAATTTTATCTGAATCTGACCAGGAATAAAAACACAAGAGCTTTTGAGGATAAAGTGGATTTCAATGAAATATATAGGAAAAAAGTGTTTTGTGACTTTTAATTTGGCATGCAAGTGTACATCTGGGAAAAGTTTCTCAAAACAGCACGATATGATTTAATTATGAAAGATAAGATGATATATAATAATCATACATGTAAGAAAGGTGGAAAATATGAAATTTGAATATAAAAACATGATTTTCAAAAATTTCCTCTTTGCAGTAAATATAAACAAAAGCTCCTGCAGGATTCGAACTCGGGACCTGCGATTTGCAAGGCCGATGCTTTCCCTTCTGAGCTAAGAAGTTATACAATCAAATTGATCGAAACAAGCTATTTCACAAAAAAAACTCGGGCAGGTCAATCTGCAGTGCAAGGGTAGTCAATGGCACCTAATGTAATGGGATTGGAGAAAATGCAACAGATCAGATTGGGTATCGAACCCGGGTCCTCAGACTATAAGGCCAAAAATAAATAATTGTTTGTTTCCCCAAACCCGACTATCAGGTTGGATGTGGGGAAGGTAGGTAGGTAAAACATTTTATTTTTGGGGCGGGTAAATTTTTTTTGTTGGTAACACAGCATAATAGGACACCAAGGTCTAAGGGAATATCAAGTGTTCATTTCCCTTATGGCAGATATATTAAATAAAACTTGAAACGTTTTCACCTATGCTGATTTCAAAAGCGTTTTGAAGAAAAGCGGTCCTTTCTCGTATTTGACTCCTCCTTTTCGTTGGAGCACCACTTAGGATTTCAATAAAAAAAAAATCCACACAAAATTGGCAATAAATTCTTCCGGTCGCAGCAATTTTTTTGGGTCGTTCGGGATTGGGGGAAACAAATGATATTTTATTTTAGGCCTAATTTCTATTCAGGTGCTCTACCAACTGAGCTATCTGTTCACTGGCAATCAAACTCAGCTGACTGCTACATTCCTTCCTCGTTAAATGTCTTCTCTTCACATTTGAAGACATCAACCCAGATTATTTTCATTTGCTCCAGCAGGACTTTCACCTGCAATTTCAGGGGTGATCACCTCCCCCATCGGAAACGGGTCGGGAAGAGATGCAGCGTACCAGACCGGGATCCTCACCTCGGCCTACTGAAACTCTAGTCGGGTGCTCTACCAACTGAGCTATCTGGCCACCGGTGACCGAACCCGGCTGACTGCAACACTCATCCCTCCTTAAATATTGTAAAGTTCACACTTTGAAGACATCAACCCAGAATTGTTTTCCCCTGGCAGGACTTTCACCTGCAATTCCAGGGGTGGTCACATCACTAAATGTAACAAGAAGGGAGAAAATGCAACGGGCCAGGCCAGGATTCGAATCCTGTTATTTTGAGGGCAAAAGTTAAGAGAATCTGGGATGTACGTCTTTAGGGACAAAGACAATTTTATTTAGGAAGGAGGAATGTAGCGCTCAGATGGGTTCAATTGCCAGTGGCCAGAAAGCCCAGTTGGTAGAGCACCAGAGTGACCAGACTAGATATTCATAGTGGGTGGGGGGGGGGGGGACAGGCAGTTTGAATTCTAGTCTGGTCCATTGCATTTTCCCCCTTCCTTTACAACTCAACAGAGTTCTGCCATAAACTCTCGCTTATAGTTTAAATTCAAGGAGTTATTGCCCTTTGTAATTGAAACATCAAAATACTAGGGTCTGTTTAAAAAGGACCTTATTTTGATTTTGGGGTCAGAGGTCAAGGTTACTTTGTGACTCAATAGGAAAAGCTTGTAGATAATATATAAGCCACATTTTTTTAAAACTCCTTAGATCTCATACTTAACATACATGTATTGCTGTTACCAAGTGAGGAACTTCACTGTTCAAGATACCGAAGTTCAACTGTATTTATAAAGTATTGCTTTTATAGAGTTTATTTGATGTGAAGTAAACATGGAGATAGAAAGCACAACATCACCTACAGCAGAGATATCAAGGGAGAGAACTCTGTCAAGCTCATACTCACAAGAGGATGTCCATCGCCGACTTATGCCTGAACCACAAAGAGTTGAGGTATTTGGTTTTTGATATTAAGTTTTAGAAATTGTTTAAGAAATAAATTTCATGAAAATCTGTGACGGTGTGCTCAATCTGGCATACTTCATGAAGCAGTTTGGTCTTTCGTTTGCCAAGATGAAGTCTTGCAGTTCATACCCTTACGTATTTTAAAACAATTTAGCTTTGTATTATTTCTGTTGGAATTTCCTGCAGCCACTAGGGTGGGGCCACAAGAAGGGGTGAAAATTTTCCACAGGAATGGAGATTGATAAAAATTCTTTAAAAATCACCATTGCTGATTAACAGCAAGGTCAAGGGTCACTCAGGAGAGCAAGGTCACTTTAGTGTGCGTTAACAATTTGACAGAAATGAATAGGAATTGTAAACATATTTTGAAAGATCATGGACATGTGCTAAAAATACTTCATATTGTGGCTTAAATGCAAATATGAGACTCCCTGTATGGGATATGATATTTAGGTGACTGTTAAGGCCTGTGGGTCTCTTGTTTTAGATTATATTGACACAGGAATGTAATAATACTACCCCTGTACTACAATGAAACAAAGACCAGGGGGACTTCTTTCATAATTCAGTGCAGTACGAATTGAATTCCTTTGTTTTATCATCAATATGACAGTAAAATGCTGTAAGACACTTGTTAGATTGTCTCTTTTTTACAGGGAGATGGTTCCCCGATGCCAGCGAACATTCGCGAATCAGACCGAGGAGTTAGAGCTAGACAATCCAAACCATTCTCCGTCCAGTTTGAAGTGGACGTCGTACAGATCCTCTTGTTTCTGGCGGCGCTGGCGACGAGAATGTGGATGCTGGGTCATCCTCGGGCCGTCGTGTATGTGTTAGCTGCGATAATGTAGCCCTCTCCGATTTATTTTTATTCTGGACGTTTTCGGGAGGGGGCTACAATTCCATAAGATCTTTGTAATGGTGCAAAATATTTGCTGAATAATCTGTAAACACTGTTACATAATAAGGGTAATTACATTTTACTAGTGCGTGTCTAACTACGGTGATTTTCTATAAACATCATGTACAACATGCCAGACTTCTTTGTCTGCTCCACCATACTTGTTATCGCAAGATCTCGGAGGTGGATCTAATCAAAAACCAAATAGCAATTGGTAGGGGGGGGGGGGGTCGGGGAGGGCTACATTAATTGCAGCTAGTTTTTGTTCAGGCGGAATATTCTCATTTTTCTTATTTTCTTCAATGAAGACAGATGGAAGGCTTTTAAGCATTTTGTGGGTTTAGTGAGACAATATAAAAATATCTGGACTAGAGATGTACATCTACTACATATTTCTGAAGTTTCTTTAAACTTTAATATGTATGAATCTTTAGACTGAATGTCAGAGAGTGATGTCGTTACCCTACATAAACGAAGATATGGACATCTGAAAAGCATGCTCTCAATAGATAATTAAAAGTTGCTACAAAATATTAACAAGATATTTCCTTTGATCACATAAAAAAAAAAATGTAAAAAAAAATTCATTAGTTTTGTTTTCATTTTTTTATTAATCATAGAAAAATGTCTTACTAGAACTGACATAAATTCAGTAACAGAACTGAGAGAAATGATTGGACGTTGATCTGTTTTTATTAATTAACATCACGATGGTACTGTAACTTTCTGTTTCAGGTTTGATGAATTGCATTTCGCCAAGTTTGCCTCCCTGTATATGAAGAGGATATTTTTCTTTGATATCAATCCACCTCTCGGCAAACTCTTGTTAGCATTAGCAGGTACTGTATACTTGTTACAGACTGACTAACGATGCCAGAGTACATGTATACTCAAGCTGATTAGACGTGATAATGAGGTTCGCTAATTAACATACTGAAAAATATAACTGACCTTGATTTTTTGGTTATACAAGATTAGTTAGAATTCTCATGGAGATGAATTAAAATTTGTATCATCTAAACATTGCACATACAAAATGGAGATGGATTAAAGTGTGTACATGTATCTCCTAAACATCGCACATACAAAATGTACTCAGTTCTGTCATTATTTTTCAGGAGGTTTTGGTGGACTGGGAAATAACGCAGATTTTGGACATATTGGTGCAGGTTAGAACATCTAATGAATTACTAGTACATTGCATATCAGTCAGTCTCCATTTACTTTTCTGAGAACCTTTCACATTTCACGTTCTGAATTTCCATCATTTTACAGATTTCTCGCCCACGTTCCCTGTTTACGTGATGCGTCTGCTTCCTGCTGTGCTGGGAAGTTTGGTCGTTCCGTTGGTGTACCAGATCGCTGTAGAACTCCGCCTGTCTCGGTGGGCCGCTCTGCTGGCAGGGCTCTGTGTTGTTTTTGGTATGCAGTATT
>CAJDSM010062889.1:5065-18286 GCA_903981925.1 Ostrea lurida | reverse complement strand
CATTCATGAATTGATAGAATTATGCAATCTTTTTGTGATTATTGTCAGACAAGGGGATTTTATTATTCCACGAAATCCTTAAAATTCATTAAAATTCTTCAAAATCGTGTTTCAGTTTTAAACACTTTTCATATTCGGACTTATGGATGAATTACCGTACAGATGCGACCAATTCTAACCTCTCGCCNCTGGATTCCGAAACTTCACAAAAACCCTTGCAAACAAAGATACATTGCTCTATCAAGCCCCTGTTTTTCCTCCTTACGAAAATATTGACAGCTCTGAAGGAGATGCCTTTGACGTGCAACAACATATGCCAGAAGTGGTGTAAACCCGCCGTGAACGCCTTAGTCGAAAGTAAAGTAAATGGGATTACCCGTTAGTCCGAAATCTAGTTAGGAAAATGACAAGTCTAAACAAAGGTATAGTTGTAAAGGCAAAGATAACGAAACAGTGCATCAATCTCGTAAGTCTAAATATAATACAAACAGTGATCAATCTCGTAAGTCCTAAAATATATACCAATCCGTCCAAATATGACTTAGTGGTTAATTTGCAATTCGCAAACGAAAGGTCATCTTAGCGACCGTAGAATTTGCGAAATGATGCTTTAAACCGAGATTCGTTATATGCCAATTTAAATCTAAATTATGAGCATACATACTGGAAGATCCATAATATTTACCTATTATTCCATAGCTGAAGATTTCATATCAGCCTTGTTGTTCACATGTTCACTTTCCTTTTTACTCTTTTTGTAATCATGTTTGCCTGGAAATTACCCAATTTCATTGTAAGCATCAGAAGAAGGAAGAAATACTACATCAATGAAAGCAGTATACATGTCATCTGACCATTGCAATTTCTGTTGCATGTAATGTCTAATTACTATAATATAAAGTAAATAATTAAATCTCCAATATAATTCACTCTAATAAATGAGAGCAGAATAGGACCAATGAGGGGATAAAACGTAGGAGAAGGAAGAAAGGGGAGAGGGAGATGCAGGAGAGAGGAAGAAAGGAAGAACAGATCTGGGGCAGGAGAGTACATGGATGATGTGGAGGGTGGAAGACAAAAGGGGAAGGGAAGAAATGAACACCTCCTTTTTTCCATTCTAACACCTTGCATCTCTAAGATTGACAGATATATTGCCTAGCTAAACACTTGTTCCATCAGTTAATGAAAAATGGGAGAGAAAGAGAGAGAGAGAGAGAGAGAGAGAGAGAGACGAAGAGAGAAGAGAGAGACGAGAGAGAGAGAGAGAGAGAGAGAGAGGAGAGAGAGGAGAGAGAGAGAGAGAGGGACCATTAGGATGGACACGCCCGACAGGAAATCTTGCTAGCGGACCGACAAAATTGAAGAAGAGGTTTAGAATTAAGCCTTAAGTTGCCACGGACATGAGAGGAAAAAGTAAAGTGGTAATAGATAAAATGAACTAGATGGATACAAAGTTCAAGTGTGCTCGATGCCATGATTGTTGCATATGTAAATAGATAACAACTACCTATAATCTTTCCTGTATTATTTTCAACTGGTGGTGCCTCTGTAGGCAATAGCGCTTCCTTGCATTTTGGATACATCACAGTGTTATAAACATTGTCTGCAACCCAGTTTGTTCTTCGGGTTCGCTATTACGTGTTATATGTGGGCATTAATCTTCGAAAAAAATATACAATCGCCCGAGGCCTGTAACAAGTGTAAATTTATGAAAAAAATCACCTACTGCACATATCATGTTATTCGTCCACTATAAAAAGTAATAGTTAATATCTCCTCTAGTAAGACAGTTCTCTGCTCTTTAAATGTTGATTTATTCCGTTAAGGTCCTATAGGAATATGCAAATTTTTCAAAAAACTTTTGTTACAAGTGAAAGCAAGTACTAAATAGAAAACAACCTAGTACGGAGATAGAAACAAGTAATACGGGAAATAAAGAAGAGAACAATAAGCATATGTTTCATAAGATTTTGGTGTACATTAAGAATCATGAAATATTAATTTGGATTTACATAACATGAGAAAAATTCTACCAAAACTTTATTGCGCTTTCACATTATGCATCGGGTTTGAAATGTAGAATGTAACACAACACATGGAGCCAAGGAGGTCATTTAAATTTTGCAAGAACTTACTCTCATGATGAATGTTCGTGACGTTCATTTGGCTAGCGATAGATGAGATGATAGGCACCTCTTCAGCATCCACCGTTCCCGACGAAACAAAACACTGTCTTTCCCTAACACAGAGACTACCATCGTGCAAATGAACACAAAGTCCAGGCACTCCGGCTAGAGATTCTACTCGCAAGCAGCCTCCGCAAAACACCAGTTGTACTATTACTGCCCACCAAATTGGTAACATATGTGGCGGTCACCAATCCAAGTTCTGACCACGCTCGCCGTTGCTTAACTGCGTGATCACGACAGAACTCCACAATCGCCAAAAAGCTCACAAGCAAGACAGTACAATTTTCCTTCTTAAAACCAGTTCGCTATACTACTACAAATCCCTTCATTTCAAAATGTTTTATATATCGAGACTTGGTTGGAAAATTTAAAGATTTATGGATTTTGCATTTAAAACAAACTCCAATCGTTGGTGGGAAAAATGAATTGGCATTGCCACTGGCCGAGCTAGATATCTGAAATTGAACGAACCCATTTCAGGTTTCTCCATTATTCAACTTCCCATATTTTAAATAGCAATTCCACCGCCACCTGCTATGGCGTGCATGTCTCTTCAACTTATTTAACACACAAAAGTTGTTCTGGCGTTGTGATCAGTTATTTAATCAAGCCAACTACTAACAAACAAAGTTGTTGTTGGCATGTAGAGCTTCAGCAGTCACGTTAAGGCACATTCCGCAATTTCTATGGTCGTTATGAACGATCTAGTTTGATCATACAATCTTGTCATTGGACAAATTGCTGATTTGACGTGTTTCATTGCAATTGTAAAGCCGCTTTATATGCACTCGTGTACCTGATCTAGGACCAATGGGCTTCACGGTTAGGTTTGACGGTCGACAAGGAGAGCTTTTCCGCCTAGACCACCGATCCCACTCTGGTGTAGCCAGGTCCGGTTTTGCCCAAACTCGTTTGTTTTGTATTCTATTTGGGACGTATGAGATTGATCCTGTATGTACTTTTAGCCTTTACATAGATATTAAAAATATACTTCTAAAAATGTCTTAAGTTTTTTGTCCATCTTACATTTGTTATGAATTTGACCTGCTTGTTTTACAGATGTGTAGTAAAATAAATAGTAAAAAGTTCAACATGCATGGTGTTGACATATTAAATGTCATAACTATGTTAACAGAGTCAAATATTGCCTTTGCTGAGAATGGAACCTCGAATCTTTGACGACGACATAGCATGTTCTACCGATTGAGCAAACGTTGTTCAACTTACTAGTTAGATCTAGTTAGAAAGACGATGATCTATTACCACACTGTAAATCGATTGTGGAACAAACACAAGTCATATTAGGAAAAAGAAATCACTATCTGTCTCTAAATGTGAAAAGCGTTTTTACGATATGAACCATCCAACACCTGGTATTTTCAAGCCCAGCTCGCCGTGATTGTACTCAACTTGAGTTTTTCAGCATCTTATAAAACAACAAAACAATTCCTTGTCAGCGAATCTTCTCCTGAAATTCGTGGATACAAAATTTCATATTATAACTCCTAATTATTTGTGGGAATTTGATGCAAGACTATAGTAATCAGTTGTATGTAACTTATATAATTGAACTTATAATCTTTGATGCAATTTAGATGTAAAGACAATTATCTACTAAAACTACCATATCGTTTTTTGAAAACTAATGAAGAAAATTTGAAACTTTCTTAATATCAAATATCATTTAAAATACCCCACCCCCCCTTACAATCATGTCAACTACAACTTGTGTGTTATCGTGAAAATAAACAACGAATTCGCATCAAATAACAACCTCACGATCCAAAACCTACCGTGAAACTAGATTTTTCGCCTATTATCTGTATATACCTTGCACATCCGGGCCCATGACCAATGAGTTCAGCAAGGAAGGGTGAATATCTCAGACGCTCCCGTCCTCAACCAACGCTCAGGCAAAATCTTCAGGGTCCACGAAGTAGTACGTGATTTTAGTGGACGATGGGCTGCAATGTCTCACCATTGTCTAAAGCATATATTCAAAGTACCAATTAAGCATAAGGTCAGATAGGGTCAGAGGTCTATTCCCCACCCCCGATGAATAAAAAAAAAATCATATAGTGTGATAATTTCAGGCAATTTTAGCTACATATTGCAGAATATTTCCTCCCGAGAGTAAATAAACATTTCCCGGATAACTTGACCGCGGGTGTCCCTCTTCAGAATCGTGTATGGAATTTCTAACTTACATGGGAGTTATGTATTCAATAAAAAATATCTTAACCCAGGCTGGCAGTAAAAAACCCTTTAATGTCCATACTTATTAGAATGCGTTTTGACTTCGTATTTATTTGGGACCAACCTGATGATAAACTTTATGATAGGTAATTAGGTTTGTTTCCGTTATTGTAATGTTTTCGTTGCATATTTTGTTTTTTCCCTCGTTTTAAATCAGGGTTTCCCATCCAAATCACCGTACGTTACCATCACACAAAGAGTATTCATGTAACACTTAGGGGGAATAATTATCTAAGCGAAAATAAAACCACTGCGAAAATAAGCATATCTTTGTGTTGGGGTGGGTGTGTGTGGCTCTGGTGGTGTGTGTTGATTGTATATTGTTAACGTCCCGCTCAGAATTTTTTCACTAGTATGGAGACCGTTATCATTACCGGTGAAACTTAGCGCCGCACTTGGGGCCTTTGAAAGCATTTGGAGGGATTCATCGTCCCATAGCTCTGCTAGTGACACGGGGTCTCGATTTTTTGCGGACCGCCAATTTATAATATATTTATATTTTTTTACATCTGTATACAGTTCTCGGAATTAATGACGCACCTGTTGTGATTCCTTGACGCAGGCTTTGAGGTAGACCATTTGCTGATGTGGGGGGTTTAATGGGACCATCTCCTAAGAACGCACCACCTCTCTGTAGGCCCTTTCCTGGGCCTCAGTGTTCTTGACAACAGGATAATTTGCAAACACAAGAGTGGGAGCTGTCTGTACCAAAAATGTATACACATGGATGATCGATATTCAGTTAAGAAAAAAGAACATTTCAATTTTTATAAATCGTACAAAAATTGTCAACACCACATTACATTTATCAAATGCACTAAACCGAAATGAATCTGTCTCTATTACGGTAGACAGAGGACGGGCGAAAAATTACTGGATGTTTTTAAACATGGATTTTCGTCTCCAAACATGACAAGTGGATAACAGTAACGTTTTGGATAAGATGATTGAAATTACTCAACACATTAATAAGATTAGTTACCGAGCTGGAGGCCATCTCGAACAAGACAGGGCAATTAATATACTGATATCTTGTTAATGGAGTTCTCCTTATTTGACAGGAGATAGTTCATGAAATGTATCGATCGTTGTTAGCTTTCTTCCGTCCTCAGTCTATCAATGTCTGCACTGGTCTCGTCCACCAACACCTTCCTCACTCTGTAAATTGTAACTGCAATGGACAAAGTCGGTTATTTCTTAGCTATTGGACATCAGATTTTTTAAAAAAAATACACCGGAATAAAGTATAATTTACCTTGTAAGCTTCAGGAATGATCATTTACTACTCACCCAAGCGAAACGGCCATCTTCTTTACCAGTTTGTCCACGTCGTCGTGGAAACGTACTTATAGATTTGGAATGCAGAACTTGAGATCAGCAGAGGGTTTAACACAGCTTGTTGCTCTCAAGCAGGCTTGTAACGGGGCCTGGTATCATTCAAGGGAACCAGTCTTCGTTCAAAAAACGTCATCGCAGAAGTGTGAATTAATTTCTTGTTAGTGTTTTGTACTCATAGAAAAGTGAGTAATTACATATTTTAAAAACATAAATCTAATCATGCCCCTGTTTTCTGCTCCATAAACGTCAAGATGATCAACAAACGAAACTTTTATTGTAACTGATTAACTAAATGGATGGCAGCAACAAAAGCAATTACTTTACACTCAAGATTCCCCACTGTGGTGGCTTCATAACTAGAATTATCAATTTCGTTTGTTTTTTCCGGATTTTCTGATCGTTTTATGAAATCACTACAATTCCTCAACGAAAGGCAGAATACACAGTCACCGCATGGGGCCGATCATCATTGCTGAACACGCGCCTACTCATGTGTCCATTCTGCACCATTCCTATTAATCATACAACATTCAATTATCGTCATCATTTTCATCAACAACAAGGTAACACCATATCAATTTTTATTTTGCGTTTTATTTGCCCTGACGTATGGGTCAAGACAATGGGCTCACGGAGGGTGTGGCCGGTCACAGGGAAGCTTACTCCTCCTAGGACACCTGATTCCAAACTCTGGTGGTCCAGGGGCTCCGTATTGTTGCCCAACTCTTGCTTTTGTTTTCTTGTTTGGGGACTTTGCAAAATTGATCCTGTTCGTTATCTTTGAGCCTTTAACATATCAGCACTCTGTGTGAAAATTCATTTCAATGAATATCAATGCCTTCTCGTGAAATTACTTGTTCAATTGATTCCTCTGATATTTGTACTAGTGTCCAGAACTGTCACCTCTAATTCCACTAGCCAGACTTGATGCGAGAAATTAATTAAGAGAAGTAATGAAATTTATGGATTTTGATTTTATGTGTGTCCCAACATTTGGTAGTACTTCAATTTTAAAAAATTTCTAATGAGCGTGAATCTTGACAGAATACTGCTTCATATTTGGATATTTTTACTTAATTATTGATCATAAACTGACAACTACATATAGAGAAATGTGATGACTTTGACCTTGCAATCGTCAAACTTTCCTTTCTATGTAGTAATGTACCACTATCACCTGCTATAGTGTGTTGTCTCTCAGTTGATTTGATACGCAAGGGATGCCATGCGTATTGATGATTTTTTGAAAGCAGAGGCCAACTACTAACCAAAAAGTGGATGTTGCGGGTTTATAACGAATCTCGTTTAAATCATCATTTTTCGCAATCTCTACGGTCGCTATAATGACTTGTGCCGATTACCAAATTATCCTTAAGTCACTATGTTGATGATTTGTTTCAGTACCCTTTGTTAGACTGTCATTTTCGTTACAGATTTGACGATGGGTCATACCCCGTTTATTTATATTTCTGACTACGGGCCACGCGGGTTGACCGGTCTTACTGCAGAGGATGCTTTCCTCCATGGCACCTTCTCCTGCCTTCGCTTTTGTCGAAGATCCGTGTTGCCTAGATTTGTATGTGTTTTTTTTTTGGACTTGATTGATTACGTTTTTAATACATTGCTTATTCGCCATTTTAATGTACAGATGTAGCTCTGATGGATGTAACCAACGTAGCTATGACTTTGCCCTTTTGATTACCACTTTACGTATTTGCCTATCCCATTGGACATGTTTCGCTGATCTCGGTCAAACTTATTTGGTCTCCTACAAAAGTTGGTTCGACAAAAGGCTGGCTTTGTCCTCGTTTTGGGAAAATTGTTCGAACGTATCGGGCATAATGCGCACTCGAACGTCACTCCAAGCATTGTTTTCCTTACGACACTACCATACTTTATTCTGTAGGTGGGAAATCATAGCGTCCTGATATCTTTCAATTGGTATACTATCTGCAATCGGACCTGAACAATCATACAGTAAGCGTAAGTTAAGGGCCTTGAGGTTTTCAACTTGGTGTGAATTCGAGTCTTTAATACATATTTGTGAGCGGGTGGACTGGGTTATGTTGATTGACTATTCTGTAAATTTCTATTACAGGTAGCCAAGAGCATACCCTGGTCCCCTGGCTCCCTGATAAAGCGATGGAGACAGGAGGAACCAGAATAGGTCTGGGGTTTTAAACGCGTACAAGATTGAATTTTAATGTTTTGGGTTTTTTTTTTTATTTCTGCGGAAGATATTTCATTTTTAAAAAAAAATTCTAGCGGGGTTGGATGTAGAGGGTATTTTTTTAATAGAATATTTAAATAAAAACATATTGCAATGGTAGAAATAATGCAATGGTAGTAATATTCATCGGGGATTAAAAGATATTATTGGTATTAGGTGTCTGAGGTTGTTACATCTCTAAGCCTTGAAATAAGAATGCACCTGCCGTGTTTCGTGTACAGTTCATTTACATTTATTACTTTAATATAGTATTAATTTGCTCGTGAAATACTCTACAAAAGGCTGTTTATTTAAGTAGTACCTTCTATTTCAGGTTAGTTTGCAGTGATAAGGAGTTAATTCCAGATAATTATAAACTTCCAAACATATAATTATATGCAGACTTCTAGAATTGTCACTTTACGGCGTAAAACTTGATTTTACAAAACTTAATTTTGTACTATAGCAATCAAGATCGAAGTATCTATTAAGTGTGCCTTCAAGATTAACTCTTGTAAAAAAAAAAAAAAGGCTACATATTGGTCTGGTGTGTTTTGATCTAAATATTTTTTAGAAGGTTTTCTTTCATTTTCTGCGGCCAGTTATTTTTGACGTCAATTGTTTTCTCTTGCTGGGGGTTCGTTACATTTTTTAAATCAGAGTCCGCAATTTCTTACAGTCGAAGCTATGATTTATCATGATGAGGTAGAGCTTTGGACTTTTGACCTTGGAAATAAATAACTGTATCCTTACATACACAGGTGTAGAGAACTTAAAACTTAGACTTAGTGAAATGTCGTTCCTTACCCTCATAGCATTTTGACGCCTCCATACCATGTAGTTGCTGAACTCACGTGCCTTATCTGTTTTTCTTTTTGATAACGAGGCGCGTATTAGTTATTACATATATACATGATCATGATTGTAAAAGTTTAAAATTCAAAGTTTACCAATATATTTTGATATAAATAAAAATAACTAACAATTCATAAATTGTCAACAAGTTGCTAATGACGGATTTCAGTACACTTTTAAACCTGTCTTCAGTTGATAACTCTGTGTAAGTCTGGCGGATGGTTACACTAACGAAGATTTATTACTTGTTTTATTTTAATGGAAACAAAATTGCAGATGAATAACCCATTTTGTGTTAGAATTTAGTGACTTTTACTGTTTATAAAAAGAATACATACACAGTACAACTATTGTACAATTGTACTCACTGATTAAACTCCAAGGTATATATTATATTAGATTGTCAGAATGTACATGTTATCATTTTGAATTTGTGCTTTCTTTACAGTATTTATTTATATCTAATTACGCAAATCTTAGATCAGAATGAAAGAATATTATTTTTAGAGGAAAATTATTGTAATTTGGGGTTCTGGCCACCGTGCTTTGAGATTTTTATCGTTGCACTTTTTAGAACCGACCTTATTTAAGTTATAACCCATAAAAAATCGTTTCATGAATTATCTTCTTATTACGTACCTGATTTTGTGACGTCACAGAGCCACTTTCAAAGGTAAGATCATGCATCAACACACGAGTTTTGCAAATAGACGAGATCATATTATAAAAATTGATTTTAAAAGATGTTAGATCTAGCGCAGAACGCTTTGTGACAGTGGAACGCGAGGCGGTGGTGAACTGTGAACGCAAAACTGAAACGGTGAGCGCACGGACAGAGTGCACGGTGAAGGCCCTACATCCATACTTGTACTGGTTCCGGCTTACCGATGATGCTGGCGTGCGTGGGTGTCGGCTTACCATTGGTGTCGATCAATGGTGGCTCAGCATTCAATGATGCTCAGCAACATGGGTAGGCCGGAACCAGGCTTCCAACTTGATAATCCACAAAATAGATAATTTTGCTGTAGAAATTGGTCAGCACTCGGGGCTGACTATTTGGGTGTCTGAGTTAAAACTGCCAATTGCGCTTGCATAGATTGAAATTTCTGGAATAACCAGGATCATGGCAATTTCGTGTTTATCATTTGATGACCATTAACAACGTCACTTACCAGGTAATAAAATGTTAATCGAATGAATGAATGTGTGTGTGGTGTTTTTAAACACAAAAAGGCGAAGTAACAAGTTGTGTCAAACGTAATCATTATCCCAAAAAATATACAAAATCGAGTGTAGGGGCAACCGGAAACCTCCGCAAAAGCGAGGTAGGATTCAGGTGTTTCATGGAGGAGTAAGCATCCTCTTGCTGACCGGTCACACCGCGTGAGCCCTTAGTTCGAAATAAAGTAAACGGGATTACCCGTAGTCAAATCTAGTAAGAATGACAGTCTAAACAAGGGTAGAAACAAATCAGTAAACATAATGACTTAGTGATAATTGTAATTTAGAACAAGGTATTTTTATAGCGACCGTAGAATTTGCGAAATAGATTTTAAACGAGTTTCGTTATAACCCTGGAGCAGCAACTTTTTTGTTAGTAGTTGGGCCTCGCATTTTAAAAAGTAACCATTAATATTTCGAAAATATTTAAAAATCGATCTTTAATTTATTGTTGTTTTCAATATGTCAATTAGATATACAATGACATACAGAGTGGCATCGAGGGGGTTCCATTGATACAAATGGGTGAGTACAGCATACAGAAGTACCTACACAAAAAGCTAAAAAGAAGTCCTATTGACGTATGGGGGTAAAATAGAAATTTGAAGTACTCCTTAAACCACTTCTAAAATAAAGGGCAGTGCCCTTGCTATCCTTTCAGTTACCCCATGTTCTAACCGATAAAAACCGGGTTACCTCGTCTGTTAATGAGCACGGAACCCGATGTATGAAGCCCTGTGGTCCGGGAATATCAGCCAGCTTTTTTCTGAACATCACAACTCCCCGATTCACAAATTCCCTATTGATTCCAGCGTCTGGAGATTCTGGGATGAACATTTGTTCAAACGGCGAACGACGATTTCCCATGATGATCAAGACGTATATTAAGATTTGTTCAATGCATTAGTTTTACGGTATATGGAAGCAATCCTGTTTGTTGGCTATTTGATGCAAGACAGACTTTGTTCATGATTTTTCTATACAGGAAGGCATGAACACAGGTAGACTTAATTTTAATCAAGAGCTATTCTACAGGTGCCGCAAGTGAATTGACCCTCCCGACAATACTAATCACGCCATTTCCATTATCCTACACATGCAAACAATTAAAAATGTAATACATTCATTAATACGATAAGTGCCAAACTGTATTAAGCGTTACAGTTTAAATCAACATGATATTTTTAACACTAATACCATTTTGTTTAAATGACCTCAAGGACCAAAGACAACAATTAAGCAGTTTGTGAACCATATGAAGAGACAATTGATAATATCTGTGGGAAGTGTCTTAACATAGTCGATGAATTGTTATATCTTTTAGAAAATGTAATCTATTGTAACAGGCGGATTTTATTATCCACGAAATCCTTAAAATCATTTAAAATTCTTCAAAATTCGTGTTTCAGTTTTAACACTTTCATATCGGACTTAGGATGAATTACCGACAGATGCGACCAAAATTATAAACCTCTCGCCAACCAGTTCATGGAGAGCCGTCATGAGAACTGCTCTATTAACTTGGAGCAGTCATGGAGCAGGCTCTAGGCAGTCAGCAGAACTGCTCTAAGTTAACTTAGGCAGACGCAAGCTTTCATGGAACTGTTCTAAGTGAACTTGGAGCAGTCATTGAGCAGGACGCGAAGCGGTCATAAGCAGTCACAGAACTGTTCTAAGTAAACTTTATCGAGCGGTCATAAATTAGAACAGACTCTTAGCTGTTCTTTTCTAGAGCGCTCGGTCAAGAATAGAGCGCTCCGGTCAGAATTAGGCAGCTCTGTGTATATATGAATTAACGCGTTTTGGAACTGCCAGTTCATTTTTAAAATTTGCGTGATGGTAAGTTTAGTGAAATGCCTGTGAAATTGAATTAGACTGCCTTTTTACATAAGACAGGAATGTTAATTTAAGAAACAGTGGGGAAGACTTTCGTCAAATAGGAAGCATATTGGCAGAATCAGAGTTAGTAAAAGTTTCACGGTTGCCATTGGAAATTTTAATAGGGAGATACCGTTCTAATGTTTGGTTTCCATTGAAGATCCACGAAAGCATGCACGAAGACGTTAAAATTTTCACGGAGACAATTGATATCCTAGACGGACGTATATGCGCATGTTATTAATAGCAATTCATTCTGTAATAAACCTCATATGATTTCAATTTCTGTTTTGCGGGGTTGGTTTTTTTATTTTAAGGAAAATTAGCGACAAAATTAATTAATATAATAGCTAGTCTAAGCGAACTGAAGCATCGTGGACCTGTTCTAAGTGAACTAATAGGCAGTCAGTGGACCTGTTTCTAACGCGAACTTGGAGCATCGTGGCCTTTCTAAGTGAACTATAGAGCAGTCGTGGACTGTTTAAGCGAACTTGGAGCAGTCGTGGAGCGTCGGTGGACCTGTTCTAAGTGAACTATGGAGCAGTCACAGAGCAGCTCTAGAGCAGTTCAGCAGAGCTTTTCTAAGTTAAACTATGGAGCAGTCATGGAGCGCTCTAGAGCAGTCAGAGAACTGCTCTAAGTTAACTTAAGAGCAGTCATTATGAGCTGCTTTTCGACTGCTTTAAGGAGGTTAGAACTGGTCGCATCTGTACATAGCTGGATTCCGAACTTCACAAAACCCTTGCAACAGAAGATACAGTTGCTCTATCAAGCCCCCATGTTTTTTCCTCCTTAAGAAATATTGACCAGCTCTGAGGAAGATGCCTTTGACGTGCAACAACATATGCAGAACGTGTGTAAATTCAAATGTGGATCTAAAAAACTCTAAGAAATCTTAGTAAATTAAATCCCAGACACTTTCTCATAATCAACAACATCAAACACGTATTGAAATTCAACACTTTACACGACCATTTTTCACGATTAATTTAAAGACTAGACTTTCTTTAAACATTATTAGACAGTTGCTTTCTTAAAACAAGGAAAAGGGAATTTTTGATATCTATGATCAAGTCATTCTAAAAACCCACCTCTGATTTCTGCGCACGAAGTTACATCTGAAGTTTGATATTAAAGAAAGGGTGCTGGAGGTTCAATCATTGCCAATATTTATTATAGTTTTTGGTGTAATCAGGTCTTATCCCAACAGTCTGTTTGAAATTCCTAAGAGTACAAATAAAATGTATCTCAATGATTCAGTGAATGAAAAGAGAC
>CAJDSM010062884.1:0-11248 GCA_903981925.1 Ostrea lurida | reverse complement strand
AGGGGATGTTAGGGACCTATTCTATCCCGGAACCCCTCGAGTTTGAAAGAGACACCTAATTTAACGTCTTAGGTTTGACGCGACCGGATGCGAGCACGGGGCTCGAACGCACGACCTCCCGATTACGAGAGATGACGTTTACAAAGCATGGCGCACATAACGTTCGAACTTGGAAAGGCCAATTTAATTGCATTGACAAAGGCCATTTCTTCGTCGGAGCCGACAAGGCCTGTGGGGATCCGGGTTAGAATAGGCCCCCAGCATCCCCTTGCGTGTGGTACATGTAAGAGGCGACTGAATGGGGCGGTCATTCGGATGAGACCGGAAAAACCGAGGTCCCTATGTCACAGCAGGTGGGGCGCGAAAAAGATTCCCCCTGAGTGTCGAGCATAGGCCTATATTTTGAGCCCTTCACCGGCAATGGTGACGTCTCCATGTGAGTGAAATATTTTCGAGTGGGACGTAAAACAATAAATAAACAATCAATCGGAGCCGATACCGTCAGTGATTGAAAAAAAAAATACTATAGGATTCAAAATCAGTTTTCAAAAATGTGCAGGGTACCCAGAAATATTGGGGGTTTTCCTGTACTTTCACGAACACTGACTTGTTTTGCGAATTAAATGTCTTGTTAACCCCCAAAACATGTCCACTAAAATATAGATTTTTAATGTCAGTTAACCGTTCGTATGTGTACAGTATCAAACAAGGGGCTTTGCCCTGGTCCCTTACAATAGATTTAACTATTGTGTCTCCATTTGTCACCAGTCTGTCAATTTCGGAAATGTGGTCAGCGATGTTTTTCCTCAGCATCTTTTGTCCTTTTTCAGTTCGTTTGTCTGTTTTCTTGCCATTTTGTTTTTATCATAAATCTGTTGTCTACCACTAAGTCCCGAAAGTTCGTCATATTTGAGAGTCAACCTCCTGTAAGCATCAATGGGTTTTATATTGTCGCAATAATGCAGACATTTCTTGCATCACCTGTGCTGGAGTGTGAATGTACTCCTCTTTGCGTTTGGAATTGCCATGTGGACCCAAACCTGGAAATACTTCCAAATACTATACCACGGCAATCTTGTTACCGCCATTATTTATCCAAGAAACCCTTATTTTGTAGGATACATCCTTTTTCATGGATGTGTAATACCGACAGATTGCCGCTGAAGATTGAGAGGTACATGTACATATTACCTTTACCCCTTTCAGGGGCGTAGCTAGCGCTGAAGGGGTCTTTGTCGTCCTGGGTACGCCATTTATGTACCCAGGTCACTTTTATGTATTTGAATGATACCCTGGGTACTACTTAATCTTATAATCGTACCCTGGGAAAGGCGGAAAACAATAATCGTACCTCGGAATTTTCTGATGAGACTTGTGTTCCGGTAATTGTAGGAAGAAAGTACATTGTACATAGAGCATGTAAAGCACACCAAAAAATATGGTAAGCGATTGGCGCGCAAATTAAACATGTTATGACCACAAACGAGATTTGTATCAGGGTACTATTAAAATTTAATCGTACCCAGGGTGCATTAACAAACGATTTAATTACCCAGGGTACATTTAAACATTCAAACAGCACCCAGGGTACAAAGATATAGTACCCAGGACGGCAACGACCCTCCAGCGTAGATAGCTATAAATGATAAGCACGCAGGGTCTGGAACCGACCCTGTACATCTCCACCTCCCGGGGGGAGCGGAATCAACTAACTTATTGGCACAGACGTCCCTCGCCTGGGATTTTTCGAATTTAAAATTCATATATTCAGATATTTTAAAAACCATAGCCATTCATATAATCTCAAAGCCGTAACCAGGGTTGGGGGGCAACGTTGCACTCCCCATTTAAAAAATGAAAATGCTAAAACCTCTCAGCTTCCGGGGGAAGCCCCTGGACCCCCTAACCAGAGACCTGCTGGGGGCCTAAAACGACCCCCAGACACAAAGAAAGTACTAAATTCTCTCGGCTTCCGGGGGCTTCACCCCTGGACCCCCAACCTGGGCAATCCCTGGACCAGATAGGGACATGATTAGCGGCCCTCAGACCCCTTGCCTTAGTCTTGTGCATCCACCAATAGAAATTCCTGGTTACGACCCTGTATCTCCTTTGTAAATTCTGATCCAATCATATATTGTGACCAGTTTATGTATAGTTGGTGCCCATGCAAGCAAGTGTACATATTGTGGGAAAATGTCATATTTCATGATTACAAATTTTATTAGAGGATGAATTCCAGCGAATAAACTTACCATTCCATGATGTACTTATGACAGGTCAAATAAATTGCACCCCATTGATATATTTAACTTGTCAAAAAAAGGTGACCCATACCAGCGGGACGTCTGTGTACATACCAAGATATAGGAAGAGATCCCACCCGGGGTCCACCTCTAAGAGGTGGCTTTACGACAGGGGGCGATCAAGGCCCCCCAGACGCTCTGGGGTAAATGGTGCAAATTCCTGCATTCTCGCCATTTCCTGGGACCTAAAAATCTGCTGATCTAATAGCCATTTTCCATTCTTTTTAATTTTTGAGCTATCATACGAAGGGCAGTGAGATTGACGAAAAGTGTGATTAAGGATTGATTGATTATTTGTTGTTTTTCGTCCCGTCGTGACGTCACCATTGCCGGTGAAGTGCTGCAAATTTAGACCTATGCTTAGCACTCATCGCTTTTAGCAGTGAGTGTTCTTTTGCGTGCCACACATGCTGCGACACGGGACCTCCGTTTTTAAGGTCATCTCCGAAAGATTCTCACTTCTAAATGCCGAGCTCTTGGCGAAGGAGCAATCACTACCTATTTTCACGTCTTAGGTTTGGCGTGGCCGGGTGCCGAGCAGGGGGCTCGAACGCACGACCGCCCGATCACGAGGCGAGAGCTCTACCACTGAGCCACCGCGATCGGTGATTACTTAAGAGTATTACCAAAAGTCTTCAGGACTCTAAGAAAAAGAGTGTCTCAAAGTACATGTACAAATGAAGTGTTTGAGCGTGATTAATAAGAAATACACCAATTTTGTAATTTTATTAAATACTACTTGGTTTCTTAGAGCTCTCCGGACGTGTCTTGGCAGAAACGAACTTTTCCATCACTTTGTCTAAATGACATATATTTTTTTTTTAAAAGTCTACTTTGCAGGGAAAACAAAATTGTTCACATCTTTCCATTCTGTTGTTAATAATTTCATCTTGACCTCGGTCAAATTTGTAGACTTGAAATATCTGGGTAAGGTTGTTGAGGAAAAACAGCTTTGCTTGATGATGCAGCTGCTATAGAGCACTGAGCAACGTCATTATTTATTTCTGACTCTGACAAGGTCTCTGTTAAAATTGGTTCCTGAGTAACACCTTCTGTTGTATCAGAACTATAAGTTTTCGCTGTAGTAGCAAAGAAACTCTTATTATTTTCCATTTCGGTTTTTCTGATTTCTCACTGTTTATGTGACGCGACAACACAAAACTGACAATACGGAAATAACGCCGTATACGTTGACGGAATCGAATAAATCTCCGCATAACATAACCCAGATAAATATTAATCAAAGATTGAAATTACTGCTAACTGTAACGGGTGTATCTAACGCCACACATGGTAAATGGAATTGCAATGTTACAGTAGAAAGATCATCAAAAAGAGATTGATTGATAGAAGAGAGGTTTATTTGGGGGGAGGGGGTATTTTTTCCCTTCCGATGTGCACGCACGTGCGTGTTGGCGTATAGGGAGCTACGCGCCTGCCTTTACCTTTTTCAGAGCACAGAAAGACCCATTCTTAAGAAAGACAGTTCTATATACCCAATGACGTTGGTTTGCACTGATAAGTTTTGGGGTACCTCCAGAGTTTGATTCCTATCCCCTGAGTTGCTTTGCACGTGAAAGTTTGGAGTACCTCCAGAGTTTGAATTCCACGAACCACAGTCATCGGATAAATTGTTTCTTTGCCCGTTGAATGGTGAACAGGGCTAAGTTTGCCTTTCTTGGATGCAGTTACTTTGCTCGATTAGAACAATTTTGTAGCGGTGATATGAAACTTCCAGGACCATCTCGTTTTTATGGTGTATCAGGTATGCGTGCAGACAGAATCCCAACACTAAGTGGCTATTATTGTCGGAGGCAATGATATTAGTGATGTACATGTATCCTCTCCTAGTGACATTTTCAAAAATATTCTTAATTTAGTCGAAGAATTGAAAAGGGGTTGCATTTGTAGAGTTTGTGTTTGTGAATTGCAGCCTAGAGGAAGATTCAAATTTTCTAAAGATCTAACGTATGAAAGATTTGAGGTTCAACGAAAAAGATCAACAAAAGGCTTTGCGATACGAAGAATACTTCCGTTATTCCACTAAGTAAAGTAAAGTATCCACAGGATTACATCGAAGACCATGTACACCTGAACGACAGTGGTCAATTTAAGAAGCTAGTGCTGTTCCTGAGATTGCGGACTGCATTGTTGATTGTATCATTTATGACTGATGTTGAAATGAAAATCGGATTAAAAGTACAGTTTTAAATATGTTTTTATCAGTTTTGATTAAATAGAAATTAAATGTTTCCATATTGGAATTACAAAATATATTGTAGCACTCCTATAGAGAAGCACGTGCCTTAAATACACGTTACCGCTATCTAGAGGTACATGTATTGTTATTATATATGTATTACACCGATTGGAACGTGTCAAGAAGAGTATACACAATAAGTGTGAAATATCTCTAGGATTTGGTCTGTTCGTTGATTTTTATACGGGAACGAGAGATGTGCTGGTACCAAGCTCTGACTTGTGTAGCGGTCATGGGGATACACTGAATATGTGTCCATTCGCTGCATTTGCAACATTGAATTGTGTCATTATGACAACTTTTTTTGCGCTGGAGGCAAGGAAGTGGCCCAGACACTCTTGCTAGTAACAATTTCACAATTATGTTAAAGCCACGTACTGCTTTTTTCTATTCGAATTTTGAGAAGTAAATTGTTCATCTCCTCATTAACCCCTCCTTTAATTGCATGGGAATTAAAATAGTTCCATCCAGGCAGATGATCTTTAACGAGGAGGAGAAAATTGACTACTTAACTTTTCTTGCGGGGTAGAGAGCACAATATTTCAATTAGTGTACCATTACCAATAGCAAACGCATTTTTTCTATGAGAAACAATCATAAATTGTTAAAATAAATATTGTACATGTATTGGTTTCAGATATTGAATTTTAGTTCGTACAATAGATTATTTAAACCATGTAAAAAAAAATCCACCGCCCAAATCCGCTTTTTTCGTCGTTTTAAAAAAGGTACATATTAGATGTACAAAATCTGACAACCAAGCCCATGTTATATCGACCTTTATTATACATTGGAACATCACTCGGCCTTTTTCGGAGAAGGCCGAGTTATAGCAAATGAGAGTTATGGTTCTTGTCTCAAGCTCTTTCCGGTGTAAACTATACAACCAAAAAAAAAAGGCCATAAAAGATTAAATATGTGATTTTACAGGCAACTTTTTATTAAATGACCATGATATGAAATGAAAAAAAAAATGTTCTTTCGGTAGATTTGAAGGATAGTTCGGAATTTTCTGATAATAATAGAGTTAACAGGTAAATTTCACCATGTTAAACATTCAATCACGTTCAAGAATTTATTGTTGATTGATGAAAATTTAATTATTATAGCAACAAAATGACAATGTTTTTATCATACATATGAATATGTACAGATGCAATACATTGCTTGCTTCAAGAGACGTACTGTAACCGTGGAGATCCGGTGTAGGAATAGGTCCTTCAAGCATTCTTTAGAGGCGGCACTGAATGGGGCGGTCGCATTTCGGCAAGAATTGAGGACCGGACAAAGCCGAGAGCCTGTGTCACAAGCAGGATGTGGCACGAAAAGATCCTCCCATGCCAAAGGCTACCTGAGTGCGAGCACGATAGGCCTAAATATTTTCAGCCCTTTCTACCTGGCATGGTGACGTCTGTCAATAGTAAGTGAAATATAGTCTCGGGTGGGGACGTAAACATCAAAAAGAGAGGTAACTCTAGAACTAGTATAGCAATAATTGTGCAAATTCAATTCTTCATCTGTTATCGTTTTCAAAACCTAAGTAATATAGTCTGATTATTTTCTCAAAGAATATCCAAGGGTACTATAATTTTATATTAAGAATAGTTTTTATAAATATGTACAGATAACGATCGTTGAGTATGACCTTAAACAGTTTCAAACGTTTCGCAAATATCATTTTATTTTTAAAATTATATTCTGTGAAGCAATCTTTTTATAAACAAAAACATGGCGCAAGCCTTGTTTACATAACAATTGTGAGTGCTGTATCTTACTTGTAACTCAACAACTGACATTCAAATGTTTGTTGACCATTAGAAATAACTTAGTTTTAAAAGGATTTTAATATTACAAATGCAAATATATAATTTAGTTCAAAATGTGTCCATGTCCCTTTAAAATTTGTGGCCATGTCGGACACAAATAAGATTATTATACCTCATTATTATAATTCCATATAACGCGATATCTGATTGGTCCAGACAGTCACGTGGTAGGGAGGACAAAACTTCGTATCCCCCTACAACATCGTATCTCCCTGCATCAAGTTCCACCCCTTCGGAAGCCTCATGCATATTCCCGCAAGAGTTATCGTTCATTGAACGAAAACTTCCAAGAGCAGCAAGTTACGTCATAGTTTGAGCTGACGTCATACGTAAACAATGTCTTCCCAGCTCCGATGGAATTAACGATCTTCTAGCAAGTAAAAACAAAAAAGTGAAATGTTTAAGAGATTTTTTTTTACAACTGAATTACCTGTAAATGCCGATATTCACGATTGTTCGAAGGGAGTCTCGTGAACTAGTCTATAGACCTATCTTGCTTTGAAAGCATTTTATGTTGGGGCGAGATAAACTAACCCGTAGCTCTCTTTTTAATACACTCGCGAAACTTATAAAATACGCGGTAATGTATTTTTACCCATGGGATTCTCTTAATTTTTGGTACCATTTGATATTTTTCTTGACAACCTTCTGATCATTGCGTAACACGTGTATCTGTCATTACACATTTTCTTTCAGGCCAATTGATCAGTAGGGTTTCAACCAAATTCGAGTTTTGAATAAACTGTGTATATTCTACCTTGAATACTATTTTTTAAATCGTAGTGATACTTATTTAGAATGGCATTGCGTAGGCCTCACTTTAATAATCATTTACACACCTTCCGTGTCAACGTAATTATTGTTACAAAAATGATTTTCCCTGATCAATTGTTGTTAAACCGAGTGAATTAAGACTCCATTATGTACAAATCTACCATGTAGCCTTGCTTCTTTGGTTCGGTATAATAAACAATTTATTGCACAGCAGTGAGGGGGATATGAAGATTTATTCAGCCCTCATAAATCTTCATATCCACCTCACTGCCGTACAATAAATGTATATTGTAGTCTGAAAGAACCCAAAACTTCTTTAAAATTATATATAATAATTCTTCTAATTCACTCAGGTTTGTAAAGAAGGGAGACTGTGTGGAGATGGGTTTCATGACTTGGCCATTAAAATCTTAAGCCTATCAGGCGGTAGACGTGGATGGTTATCTTTTTCTGGGACCTTTAATATAGAACCATCCCTCATAATACTGTCGATCAGCTATAAAGGAGAAGGGACATTTGTTGCTTTAGAGGAAGATCTGAGGTAATGGTTGGCAGGTGGAAAGCTATCCGACAATGAGGTCCATTGGTGGAGATGTAATATAGAAATGAGATAAGGGATTACCAACACTCCCTAAAAGCAGAACCTTCAAACACTATCTAAATCCACCAGATATACTGAATCAACATATGAGTGAAAATCATTACTAGTGATAGATAAAACGTCGTCAATATATCGAAATGTCGAATTAAAAGCCACCGCTGGAGATTTCTTTTCATGTGGAAGCTTTTGAATAAATTCTGCCTCATAAGAATATAAAAAAGTTAGTTAACAAAGGAGCTCAATTCGTGCCCATAGAAATTCTAACAGACTGTTGGCAAACATGATCGCCAAAATCTACAAAGATATTGTCAATGAGGAACTCCAGCATTGCTTTAATATCAACTTCAAAGTACTTGTGTGTATAATCAGAGTCGAGTTTAACAAAGTAATTATAATTAACTGTATTTACACCTGTTGAGAACAGTAGCTTAACTTATATGCTGTATTGCATAAGGACTAAAGAAATTTATCAATATGGTTTTTAGGATAATATAAATCATATACGGTACCAATTTTTATGCACCAGATGCGCATTTCGACAAATTATGTCTCTTCAGTGATGCTCAAACCGAAATGTTGGAAATCCGAAACAGTAATAGCATTTGTAGATGTGGAGAACAGAAATGTCAGTTAAAGGGGCACAACTCCATAAAAAAAATAAACGAACCGAAATGAAACTCTACTTGGTCTGTAACTCATTAATATAAAACTGTATACCAAAAATCAGTTCAATATTTTAAGTGGTTTAGAAAAGTCTGGAAAACCAATGGGGCAGTGACGGAGGGACAGACAGAGGAAAAGTATAGTCCCCTCCGGTTTTACAAACCTGTAGGAGACTAATAAAGACCAGTGACTCTGATTCTACGCACAAGTACCCTGAAGATCTAAATGTAATTTTCAAAGAAAACTGTCAATGGATGAAATGCTGTCTTTCATGTTTCATACTAGTTGTTAAACAATTGTTTACACGCTGATCTTGACTGCGGATTACTCTGTTTACCTGCTCAAAGCTCACGGCAGAGAAGAGGTGCTCATTCCTTTAAGGCATCCGTTTTTCACACTGATTTGACTACGGGCTGTTCCGTTTACCTGATCAAGACTATGGGCTCACGGCGGTCAACAGGGGATGCTTACTCCTCCTAGGCACCCGATCCCAACTCTGGTGTGTCCAGGGGTCCGTGATTGCCCAACTCTTGTTTTTGTATTCTATTTAGGACTTACGAGATTGATCACTGTTCGTTATCTTTGCCTTTACATCCCTTCTCTGGTGTGTGCAGAGGTTTGTATTTGCCCAAGGCTTAATTTTGTTTTACTTATAGAAGTTAATAGATTACAGAGTAATTGATTGATGTTGCAGGGTTATAACAAATCTCGCTTAAAGTCATCATTTCGCAAATTCCACGGTCGCTATAATGACCTTGTTTGCGATTACAAATTATCACTAAGTCATATGTTGACTGATTTGTTTCATACCCTTTGTTAGACTGTCATTTTCCTACTAGATTTGACGACGGGTATCGTATCCCCGTTTACTTTGTTTCAACTACGGGCTCACAGCGGGTGTGACCGCATAAGATGCATACTCCTCCATGGCACCTGATCCTGCGTTCGCGTTTGTTGAGGGTCCGTGTTGCCCTGTACTCGATTTTGTATGTATTTTTTGGGACTGTGATTGCGTTTTATACATTGTTACTTCGCCGTTTTGTATTGATCACAGATCGTCATCGTTTACCTTTTCCTAATATGGAAAAAAATGTTGCACTGGGAGAATAATTGACCCAGAGAAACTTTCAACTTTTTCTCGAACCATTCATAATACATGATTGTATCTTGTATTAAACCACAATAACCAGAAATATTAGTAATTTTATTCTGTGACATACTGAATAAGGAATAAAAAATGATTTAAGAACAGAAATTTGTTATCTATACATGGATTCAGATTAAATGAGAATAAAACCGTAACCGTAAAAATATTTGTGGTCGGGAACATATCTTCAGTATTTTCATTACAACTAAAATGTACATGGTCTGAAAAATATCAAGTAAAAGCTGTGAGAAGTGTTGGTTACACAAAGTAGGTAACATGCTTGAAAATTATTTTTTAAGGTTTACAATATTTATTCAGGTTATATCTCAATCAGGATTTTACATACAACTCTTACAACCCAACCTGATCAGGGGGTACAGGGTTTGAGTATTTATCTCTCACACATACATTCACACGGACAGACATTCATTCTGAACAAAGGATAGAAGTAAAAGGAGGAAGAAAGCTGGACTGTGTACTCTAGCTGGGTTTCAAAAATATACAAATAATACAAATGTGTTGCAATGTCAAGGTTGTTACCAAAAGATACAACATTTAAACATACATAATTATACTACTGAGTGGTTATTAAGACATTTAGCACACTCTTGTACTTCATTCTAGTTTAAGTTATGAAGAGCATGCAATATGTATATGTACAACTAAGGAAAAAACATTGCAAGATATTTATCAAATTATACTCGAGTTTTCAAAGATTCAAATAATTTCCATTTCTTTTCAAACTGATTTGTGCAATTATTTTCCCATGCAATTTGTTTTTATACGCCCGCCTAAAAAGCGGGCGTATTATGCTATACCGCTGTCGTCTGTCTGTCTGTCCCTTTCACTTTGTCTTGGCAACTCCTCCTGAACCCGTGGGGGGCTTTTGATGCAGCTTGTGGTACAAAGAAAGATCACCATGTGGAGATGTGCATATTGCAAGGGAAGTGCTGTCCGATGTTTTTTAAAGGAGTTAGGACCCTTGGACTTAGGTTTTTCTATGCAATATACTTTGTCTTCGCAACTCCTTTTAAACCCTTGAGGTTATTTTAATGAAACTTGGTACAAAGACAGATCACAATGTAGTGATGTGCATATTGAAAGGGGAGTGCTGTTCGATATTTTTTTAAGGAGTTAGGGTCCTTGGACTTAGGATTTTCTATGCAAAATACTTTGTCTTCGCAACTCCTCCGAAACCCTTAGGTGGAATTTGATGAAACTTGGTACTAAGAAAGATCACAATGTGGAGATGTGCACACTGCAAGGGAAATGCTGTCCGATATTTTTTAAAAGCGTTAGAGCCCCTGGGTCAATAATATATGCGGGCGTATCATGTACCGGCTTGGCGGTGCCCTATTTTTCTACTTTTTAAACAACTTTTCAAGTGCAAAAGGGCGGACTTTAAATTAATTACCAGTCATAAGAATGACATGACTATTTCTCATAGATAATTAATTTTCATAACAAGAAAAATATTGTTAAGGGCAATTATGGTGGCAATACCTCTACCTTATGTGTATATTCTACATTGATTTTCCCAATATATTATATGCACATTAAATTTATGCATATTTACAAATAAGCAGTTTTTCTAAACTATTAACATTTAAGATTTGTCATTTTTATTTATTTCATTCAATTCCGTTCTACAACAATTATTCAAACTGTGCGATT
>CAJDSM010062864.1:677-13704 GCA_903981925.1 Ostrea lurida | reverse complement strand
ATCATGCTTTTCACTGAGGTGTTGGACCCCCCACCCCCCCCCATTCTTTTCTCTAGAGTAGTAAAATCTATATTGGATTCTTGGCAGGTATAAGATCAATTCCTTGATCAAAGATAGTCATGTATATTCTCACTCGCCGTGCGCCGAGGATATAAACTATTGACAGGAAATGAAGTCCATATATCCTGCCATACGAAATCCCTATAATTAAATATTACAAAAATGTTATGCAGTATCTTCGTATAATATTACAAATAAATTTACAGTGTAGCAGCTGTCGATCTTTCGCAAGCCCAAGGTCCGTTCGCTTACTCTAATCTCCCCTTGGCCCAGATTTGTCGCGACTAATGACAATCTAACGACAATGCGAGTCTATCGCTCTATGACGGAAACAAAAGCATAGGGAAATCAGACTTCTAGTCTGTGTGTATGTTGGTTAACCAAAATGGAAGTCTGACGGGATGAAAAGAAGAAAAGAATATTGAACAAACCAAAAATTTGATCGTATACAGTTTTAGCAAAAAAAATCAAGATAGATGGCATCAACACAGTTTAGAAACCAAACCCGAACAACGAGTATACAAATGGCGCGCATCTTGTATTACATTATGGATTGCTCATGTGGCAAGTCTAAGGGCGATGACTAATGATAACTCGCCCTATAATTCCTTGCCCATAGGGGGAGATTTACAGGTAATGCAGAATCGGACACTTGGCTTCAAAGATACGGCCCCGTATCAATAAACTGAAAATTTTATGACATTTTAACATTTGTTAAGAAAAAATCATAGTCATGGTTAGATTTTTCCATACAAATAATGTCTAAGTGATCACATGTATCTAAATTGCAACACAAACACTGATATCTATAACCGAAAATTATTGAAACAGATTATTGCAATAATAACCCAGCTAGGAAATATGCTAAAGGAAAGTTCCACTAATTAAGGATTACTGGCAGGGCTCGATGAACACAAGATTTTATCGCTCATCTAATACTTGACACCTCCTTGTCCAACCACCTCCCTAAAATAGGAATAGAGCTATAAGACATTTTTCAAGATACCGATATTTACTGTAACAGATCAGCTCTACGTATCCATAAGTATTATATTATTATTATCCTTTATATTCTTATAAAGCCAAAATACATAATAGTTTCTATGCCGTTACAATAGATTTGTCCTAAAAAACATGGTGAATTACCAACTAACCAACTTTAAACATAAAATGATTAAACAATCGGACACACTTTACATAAGAAACATAAAGTAGTAACACGGAACACAGGATGAAAACTGGCAACAAAGTATCTACACTTGGGCAAATTTATAAATCTAAAACAGGATGAATCGCCACATTTTTCACCAGTTATCATAGACGTTTGAACTGGTTGTGGAATGCATCTTAATGCTTTAAAATTTGATACATATCCATTTGTGTTTGCGCAATACTCACAGACCAGAGAACTGCTATATTACTCGCCTTACTGTTGAGATCCTTATCTTATGTTCTACGTTGTCATTTTAAACCAATAGTCATTCCCCCGGCGTCTTTCGTCTGCTTTGCAGTGTTTTAGATAATGCAACGCCAGAATCTCACATGTACTACACATCGAAAAGTTTACGATTATTTTTTAAGCCCGAGACAACCCATAACGCTGTTATTGCCTAGGCGGTCTCTTTCTGTTGTTGTTCTTTTTAGTATTTGGACACCAGAATTCGTCAATCTTTCAAAAAATTTTCGTGAATATTCGTTATGGAGCGTACACGGAGATTTGTTCATTTTTTGTATTTCAAATGTTTTGTTAAACTAATCGTATGTCTATCACTGAATTTCCAAGTTAGATGACACATATAGAATCGCTACATCACGTCAAATAACAGTCCTAAAACTGTCTTCATGAGCGATTCCACGCTAGGGATATCACTATAAATGGATCGCTGACAATTGGCAGCTAAGACCAGATACGTGTGTTTGCACATCCTATTTTGGTGCGATAAGACATATCGAGGGGTCTATATATGTGATTCAAAAATAGTGTATTCAATCCGGCGATGATTATTTCTAAATTCAGCACTCAATGCGTAATGCTGATAGCAGCGAAAAGAGCTTTGAGAGAAGGTAACATGGCTTCTGCCATATCGACATAACGGACGGGCAACACCGGTATGCTTTCTTTTTGGGCGGTAATTTTTGACCTCTAACCCAGAGTTACAAGAACGCTCTGATACCGAATTAGTGCTACTGATAAGAACATACATGTAGTTTAGTTTTTCTTTCAAGTGATAAATTTTTTCCTTGACAAGTTAGTCGATCAATTACTTACATCAAAACGTTAGGCGAATGCTGCGTTGAAATGGTAAACATTACTACTGTAATCATGATTTAGATCAAAGTTTATGGATGAAAGAGTCAGATGACATTATGTACGTATAATTAACGGGAAGTCTCTGAAACTGCCCTATCAACATGAAGGTAGTCGATATTACTCCAAAGTACCTGATGAGTTGGTATTACTGTTGGTTGAGTAAGGAAAGCCAACAGAGACAATATAAGATAGCAATTATTCTAAAAATTTTAGAAATGTGGTACGATCGTACAGAATGTGATCCCAACAAAAAAAGAATAGTACACCCAGAACATTAACTGCATACTGGAGGACTGAGAAAATATTGTAGACAAAGAAAAACAGCAAATAACTCAATGGCTGAGAGAAAAAGAATAAATTTAAGCCTGTTTCATTCCACTTGGAGAGAAAAGATGTGTAATGGAAGCTCTGCTCTTATAGTGAAGAACTAAGCTGTGTCTGGTAACGTGACGCACAATCAGAGTTATTAAAACCATGGAGAAGAAACGAGAAATTTTATTATTTCTCACTAATGAATTTAGTATCTGGGGAGAATTTTATTATTTGACTTGGTCTGATAGGGAGGGGCAGAAAACGGCGAAAAGAAAAAAAAAAAATGATGTGTGTAGGAAAATCGCCGTCACATCCTTGCGTCGATTTATTGGAATCCAATTGAAAAAATGAAAACAATTAACTCAATCTTGAAACCACCGCCAATTTCATTTTTCCTACGGACTTTGTACTCTTTGTGTATTTTGAAAATGTTTGTTTTCGGTTATAAGGTTACTACATGGGTGCCAATTGCTTCATTGGTGTAGATTGTGTAGTAAATCAATTTGTTTGAACAAAGAGTGACGCATAAATACGTAAAAGTTTAAACAATATAAACGAATGAATGATTGTTTTTGAAAAGCACGAAGGTAACGAGAATTGCCAGAAAAAAAAAGTAAGGACATGTATACGAAAATCCGCATCCTTGTGAAATAATGAACTGGCATGTTGATGCTCAACTGCCTATTTATAGGTGATTCTACATAATAAGTTTTTAAATAAACGTAGAAAAAAAACAAAATTACCATTTCCCTTACTGTCTCACGCATTATGGATTTATCAGTTACGAATGACATGTGTGCATCTTTAGCATAATGATACAGACTTTGTGAAATCAGTTTTATGTCTTGTGGTGATCATTTATCCCGTCAAGGCATAATTAATTGACGTTTTAAATATGTAGTATTGGGCGCCGTGAGAGCGACAAAAAAATCTTCCCGTAAATAGTAATTCATAAATTGATTTAGTCTGTTTTACAGGGCTTGATCATAGTGCGTTAAGAATTTTTTTTCCCAAATATATTTTTAACAAAAACGTCAAATTTCCCTGTGTATTCGTGTTAACAATGAAAAAAAGCCGAAAACAAGCATACCACAACCCTCTAAAATTTGAAATATTGATTACAACATACACGGACTACATGTAGATAGACCTCGAGCGGTGCGTAAAATGAACTATAGCTCACTTTAAGGGTTATTACACAACCCCCTCTATCACACCTCCTTCAAAATAATTCGAAACCAAGGGGAGCATCAAAACAAACCAGGTCAGCACCGTGCATATGTAGCAACAATCCCCTAGTTAAATAAAATTACTACCCCTAAAATGATACATATATATAATCCCCACACCAAAATCTTTTTAAAAAGGTGTTTATTTAACAGGTTGATGTTACATTAACAAGAAAGTACTTTTAAGCTACTTTGGTATTACGACTCAGTTTTAAAATTTGTCCAAGAATAAAAAACCCATTCTCGGGGCCAGGGATGCATTATTGCTACAGCGGATTATACAAGGTGGGCATGTGGATTTAACTTTGAAATGAGTAAAAGAAAAGACCAAATTGATACGAAATAAAGTGCTAAAAATTATCAGCGAGTTTTTGTTCTTTTATTGGTGGGGGGGGTATTTTTTGTTTTCTTTTCTATTTTTGTATGTCAATCAGAATTAAACATGCAGAAGACTGATATAATATTAGAATGTTTTTTCACGCAGAAGGTGAAATTCACCATTTCGGGAAAGACTGTCACCGGGTCAATTTCACACTCGGCAAAAAAGCCAAACACCAACCTGTTTATTTCAAGCACCCCGGATAAGCTCTATTAGGGACCTTTGGGAATTTGACAGAACATATACAAATATATTACACATCTCCAGAAAAGGAAGACACCGGGGGATGCGGATCAAAGGAATCCTAACATCGTAGTCGAGAAAAATAACCCCTTGAAAATTGCAGTTGGATTGGTTTTGCTTTAGCCTTGCTCCCAACAGCCTCTCAAATTTCGATACTTTTTTGTATGCGCCACGATTAATTTGTTAAAACCCGAACATTTGACCCATGTGATTCTTGATTCCAAACCTGGAATGCACTAGGGATGTTTTGTTAGAGTGAAATACCGTGAAATATTTTCCTGGTGGGGGTTTACCCAATGATTAACAGCATGATGTAAGTAATTGTGAATTAATCGTGGCTATTACATTAGAATAGATATTGTATTCCACGTTGTCTCTTTATACCTTATTTCTTAAGAAAAGAAAATATTATTTTTCTTCTATAGTTTCAATAGTACAAGATATGACCATGCCCTCTGTGCATTTGCCTGAGCTTAATGTAGCGATAATTTGTATTTTAGTACACATCTTGCAATACTACTAAGCCGAGGGAAATAAGTTATACTCGCTGGACAAAGACCCATAGAATGATCTACTGTCGCTGAAAATAGGCAACATATTTTAAAAAGTCTTAAAAAGTAAATAAAGTATTACGGAAATGGAAATGAACGCTAACGTTTTATCAGACGATGCTCCCTGGTAATTTTGCATGAACCCGCACCAAAAAAAACGCCTGATTCGCTCTGGCCTTGAGTTATCACAAGTCGATACTGTTTTTCAATGATTGTTGAATTTTACCCTCGTTTGACAAAAACTCCAACTTTCTTCTAGATTCAAAAATAACTGATGTTTATTTTTGTTGCTGTCAGTTACGTCCACCTTTCATCCGAAGCCATTTTAGCGATTGATGACTTTATACGCTCTGTCATGTGGGCCCTGTGGCTGTCAACGGTCTGAAACCCCGTTCGTACCAATATGGGCGGCTTCCGCACGGAATTCGATTCGTCGTCACGCGGACGACCTTCTCGCACAGGAACGCTTTGTAACGGTTTGCACGAAACGGTTGTATACCCCGAGTTTTCGTACGGAACGCTGAACATTGATACGGATTACGGCCTGAACTGTGAATCGCACGAAACCTGAGATCTGGCGAATCCTCTTGCCGCACTGTGTTAACGTCATAATGAACGGTTTTGCCCGGAACGCTGAACGAGTTTTGTTACGGAACGAAACGAAAACAGCATTTGGGGCAAAGGCTAGATGCAGTGGGTTAGGTGTCACGCTTAAGGGTCATGTATATATTATTAATATCTGAAACCCCTATAAATGAATGCTTGTAAATTTTCTTATATTTATACTCACTGGCCCTTGGGGAAGGGGGTGGGTGGGTGTCTGTCGTTACTTTTTAACTCTGAATTCATAATATATCGTTGAATAATTATAATAATGAAACCGCAAAGTTGATTGAACGCTAATATTTTGCTTTGTTTTTCAATTCTCATATATAAATGTTAATAGATATATTAATAGTAGAGTAAGAGTGAGGGAGAGATGAGAGGAGATAATTGAATGTCAATCGGATCATCGCAACGTTGCAGATTCCGTAAACCGTCATTTTCGGTTACGGGAATAGACCCAAGTAGACCGACTGAATGAAGTGTACTGATGGACTTAATTAAAATCTGGTTCCCACTTGTCAAGATCAATTCATAATATATAAAAATTTATTACCTATGTTATAAGGATCCGGATCGCACATAACTCCGCTAGACGTATGCGAGCTGCGGATCGGCCTGAATCATCATGTGCTAGAAACTTTTTAATTAGATTGCTTGTCGTATACTTGACCAGGACTCAAATATAAATGGTCAAATCATCAATTGCATTACGTTTTCTTATCGGACTTAACATCATACGTTTTTTAAAAGCAATTCACACTCGGGACGCACCATCAACCGATTCGACCATTTTACGATCCCGTTCTTCGGGCAGAGTTCACTACCAATCAGAAAATTCCTTATCTGATTTTCAAAGGTCCATGGGCACGCACTCGTGATAGACCTTTTGTCGCTTGAGAACTGCCTTCGATTACGCAAATTGCTTTCCGAGACTTTCTCGGTCGGCCCCGGAACAGACAAAACCGGCCGCTGCTCTCAGCTCAGCCAATAACTTTATTATTAGTTTCCTCACAACTCCTGGCTATAAAAACCCCTAAACTTAGATTACACCCATTATATAAGACGCGCTAAGTCAGCAAATACGGATAAACGCTATTGAGACTCTGGCAGTAATTTTATCGATTCGTTCGTTTGTGCAATACGACAGAACGAGGTAGAACAGTTGGGTGATACCCTGCTAACCAACTCAATAAAAAGCAAGGGATAGCGGCAAAAGCTGGTAGGGACAAGGAATATGTTATAAATTAAAGGCAACCAAATTCCGAAGCATCGCGAAATAGTTTACCCTTCTTAAGCCCAAACTGAAAGAATGAGCAACACTGTCTCTCTGGATGAGCCGGGAGAAGGATCAAGCAATGAGACTCTGGGGTGTTGCCCTTGTTATAGTTTGTCCGGGAAGCCAAAAACACGGGGAGGTTCAGTCGTCTTCAAGAGATTAATGATTAGTGTAGTGGGAGGTGGCTAAGTGGGCAATAACTATGACGATAATGTAAAGGACGGTGGAAATTCAAAGCATTCTTTCGAGCGCTTAGCGACCAAACAAGGAATGGTGTCATAAATTAGCCAAGGCCCGCTAGACTTATGTAGTGCCTCGCCCTATCGAGCTGGTGAAGATGATAGGCAAAAGATACCAGTTCAGAGATCAATAACGTTGCCAGTGCCTACAGGCAGCACACGTATCCCCGAGAGTGCAAACATGGACATGCAAACTATTGAGAGAATAGATGCGGTGCAGAAGAAGGTAAAGAACAACATCATGAGTACTGACAAAATCGATTGGATAAACTGGTCTGATAAGCAGATCCATAATGCACAATAAAGGGACCAGAAGGGGTTCTTTAGCACATGTAGGAATTAACCCCCCGCCAGTTTATGCGAAGAAATGACACGGAACAAGTTAATTTTTAACGCAAACCTATATTCCCAATTCTATTTTCTTTATTGGTTAACCGCGTAATAAACCAATGCCGTAAGGTGAAGATTGGTGATAGCGTGCCATGAGTACCTAGTGTTGCAAGGCGTGTGGAATGCCACAAAGACAAGAAGGCATACATATAACTGAGAATGACTCAGAAACTGGTAAAGAGAGAAGACGGAGGGGAGAGCGACGATAATGACAAAATACCTAAGACCCTCGATCAAGTGGCAAGGTGTGTGTGCTGTCAAACGACGGAGTAGCGGAAGCAACTGCGTGGATCGGCTTCGAATGGGCGCCCCCGTGTTGTCACCGGGGATTATGGTTCTTCGTGATTAACTTGCTGTTTCGCAGATAGCTTCTTGTTGCAAATGCACAAAATCAAGCCCAAACCTGAAATGATCAGAGCGAGCCTGGGCTTCTGAAAGTAGAAAAAATGCAAGGGGTGGAGAATCCTTGAGCGGTAAAAAACTTTGCCTTCAATAGATTTTTAGATGACTCGAGTTGGTGTTTGTGAAGAGTAAAGTGTATCGTTATCGAGATCATATGATGCTGGGCCAGAAAAGGGTAGATGCACCGGTTCGCGCATTAGGATAGACTACCAACATGGTTATTATTTGATATAAGCAGAGCAAATGGTTATGCATGACAGATAGGACCACGTATCATATGCAATAGACAGAGATGAAAACTGGAAACTTACCAAAGCAACAAGGTTGTCCACCACCCCCCCAAAATTAGGATAACCAAATAACACCACCGGCCGTGTTGTATAGTAATGGAGGCTCTACTATGGAGATGGACCTCCTAATGGGAGGCCGGTCGGTACGGCATGTCAGAAGGAATAAAGCCCACAGGGAATAGATGGAAGTATGTCAGGCGTACAAGAATTGAAAGTTCTGGCCCTACCCGAATGATGGGGTTAGTAAGGAGCTTGGGACATAAATAATGAATAACGGATCTACATTCTCTACTAAATATGAGTCGGAATAATAAAAAGAACCATGTAATATGACCCTCGGGAGACACGTATGGCGAGTCTGTTAAAAGAAGGACTTGACGGCTAGGGATGCCGTAATTTAGGTAGTATAGAGGGAGCAGTGAGGGGAGCGTGAATGGATTCGAACGGGAGGCACAGCAACCCCTCGTATCACCCGGTGTGCGGGTGTGATGTAGCTCCTTCGGTTTTGTAAAAGAAGTCCGATAGTAGAACAATAACTCTTCAGTCTTCCATACTTTTAACGAGAATGAGGACATGGAATTTTGCGTTGGTCCCGACGAGCTGGATAGAGCATCGTCGCAAGGAGACCAGGGCAATACTTAATTGTCGTAAATTGAGCTAGTGAGGAAATACCGAGGAGGATAACCAGTTCGTAATGCAAACTGCGGAATTTCTAGGAAACCCAGTGAAACGTCGATTATCGCATGACACACGATGAGTAGAGCTCCCACAAAGGGTTACACCGCCCTACCCAGCTTAGTTCACCGCCCCCCCCCCGCCCCCCCCCCCCCGCTCCCCCCCCCCCCCCCCTCCCCCCCCCCCCCCCCTTGTGTTTTATCAGCAGAACATTTTTCAAGAGCTTGGTCGAGCCGTTGAAAGATGTTTGACCCACACTATCTACAGCTGAACGTCCCTAGGATTCAGAGAGTCAGTGCAATAGATCTTATATACAGGGCCTGGGACGAGATATGCTCTGTTTGTGGAAGAGCCAACTAAAAAAGTCGGAATGAGATGAGACCCTACGTGAAGACGGACCTCGTGGCAGAAATGTTAGGATGTGAGTTATTATGCCAGAAGCGTCTGGTGGGATTTACTCTCTATGGGGACCACAGTATAACAATCATGGAATAGTGTATTACCGGTCGAGAGTGTATCAATTTATGTTAAGTTTGAGAGAAGAATATAAATCTAACAGCCTCGTCTTAAGACGACATACAGATATCTATGGCCATAACCTCAATTGGCAGTTTTTACATTAGGGAGGAAGAGAGTAACTGGATCCCCAGAGATATCTAAGTAATGTGAGGTAAAAAAACGATGTCTAAATACAAAGTTGCTATGTATGAAACGGCCGTGAAGGATTATTCCATAAAAGAACACAACACACTGAAGAAAAGACTACGAAAGAACGGCGCGTATAGATAGCAATGACATTGCACAAGAAACTTGGTAACGAGACTTGAGCATCCCGATTGTAAAAAGGTCTGGGTGTACGAGCCAATGGGATTGTAAAGCTTTATAGATTAAATTGCAGAATTGGCGGAGGTTTGACTGCACAGCACGCATTAAGTGCTCAAGAGACACAGAAGGAGGTCGGATGGTGTTTAGTACACGAGCACGTTGCGGTTGTAGCCGTGAGACATAGAATCCCCTGTGAACAGTGGAACTGGTGTTGTCTCTCATATATAAAATAGAAGTATTTACAGAAGTTTAAGTGGGGCAACTTGCCAGATATGCACTCAAACAAATCATAATTGTGTATATACACATAAACAATTGCACAGGTAAGTAGCGGTAATACGGGAAAACAAACAATGTCAAATAGACGGAGACTATGTAGTTCCAGGTTAGAATGCAAGTTGATAAGGGAAAGAGTGATCAGTACGACGAAAGAGGCACGTGGCACAGGGGTATTGCAACCACATTCAGAAAAGCCAATAAATAGCATAGGATGGTAAAAAATACTACTCGCAGAGGCATAATGCAAGCCACCAGGAAAAACATAGGAAACAACACTAAATGAGGTGTACGCAGAGATGTCTTACATGGCCTCGAAAACCGAGGAGCGTCATGCCCACAGCCTCTGGCTATTAAGTGTGTAATGAAAAACGCAGTATAGGAATATAGCGTGGAAATGAACGCTTGTAGAAGATTGTGTGTCTTCATATTCACGCTCACACAGATAGATCAAAATACAGGCGTAGTATGCAATTAATATCCGAGAGGTCGTAATCTCAACGAATAGCATTTCACAAGGAATGTAAAGCCAAGAGGCAGCACCATCGCAACCAATAGCTGTGTGCAACTACATTCCGTGGAACCTGTAGTTTGTTGTTGGTGTTCGGTAACCTTTCAAGAATAAGACTGTGCGTGTCCGGTCCGTTTTAATTGAGCCAAGAGCCGGTCCGGTACAAAACCGGGCCGTGCGAACCGTCGGAACAACCGGGCAGCTGCCGGACAGAACGGCAGCGGACAACCGGTTCAGCGTGGGCAAACGAGTGCCAGACGTCGGGCAGACAAAGGCGTTCACAAGCGGTTGGCAGCCGTAGGCCTGCGGCTCAAGAAGTGCATGGGTCTGAGCCGGTGCAAGTGAATATGATCCGCGTAGCGTTATCACGTCGGGTAGGTTCGAACGAAGTAGGAACACGCCGACGAAGGTGCAACAAAAAAAATGCAAAATGGAAGAAAAGAGAAGTACCCAAACGAAAGGTTGAACCGTGGAGGGGAAAGAGAATGTCGCGGAAGTAAAGAGCGGTTTGGGCGAGAACAGGCGCAGAGGAGGGCTGAGTGCATGCCACGGAAAGGCGAGGAATGACACCTGTGTAGAATAGCTCGGAAGAAACCACAGCCGGATGAACTGAAAGAGCTCGGAAAAGTCGAGCATGAAGCAGCCGAAGTGTGAAGGAGCAAAAACCGGAAGCCGATGATGTGGCACGCCAAAAAGAAACCACTTAAAAGATGAAAAACAGATGCTCCCTAGTAGTGCAAAGTCGACCGACATAAAATGCGTAAAAGCGTAGCGAGGCAGTAGAGGAACGCGGGCCGGACAACTGTAAGACAAAAGTAAAGTGAGCAGAGAACCAGAAGGAGAACCTTCAAGGTGAGAACAAGAATGCAGTAGAGAGGCCGGACAGAGGGGATCCACAAAGACATATGCACTGAGTTAAGACCTTAAAAGCAAGAAAAAATAGGTGAAATATTAAAAGAAAGAAGGGAAAAAGGAAAAAGGGGCAAACCGAATTAGATCCGCGATTGTCAAACCAGGGATTGTAGCACACAAATACAAAAAAACCATACCGGAACGATCTTACCAGAAGAGTCCTGTCGCATGTCAATCCCGCCAAAAGGAGCAAATGCCAACGCAAAAATGACAAACACTCCGTGAGCGGACAACGAAAAGAACCCGGAATCAGTTAGTCGCGAACCGAAGTTATTTTGGGAAAAATCCCAGACGAGAGAACTCTACAAACGCCTACTACGCACTATTCAAAAAGTAACTCAAAGCGTTCAATACCTGAGTAGGAAGGAAGGAGGGAAAAGAAAAGAGAGTATTTAGTAATAATAGAAACAAGACAATGTCACGATAAGATTATAGACGGCCGGTTGTCACGTCGAACCTGAAAATAAGAAGAATAAACTGTCAAGACAAGCACTATTGAGAGGGCGTTCGAGGCAGTACGGATACCTTGAAGAACTAACAGAAACGCAGGTACAGAGAAGTGAGCAAGGCGTCCGGACATCACGGCTACGCAGAATGGGCGGAAATAAAAGGAGGCGGATATAGTAGAGTAGCGAACCCGGCGACACAAAAACCGGGAAAAACAAGCCAAAACACGCGCGTGGAAAGCGAGAAAGATTGGCGAAAGAAAGTAAGTGTGAAAGGGTGGGGGGCGAAAGAACGAAGGGGCCTGCAACCGGGTGGAGAAAAGGGAGGGGAGATGCAAAAGGGACCAACAAAGGGGAGTTAAGGGGTAAGTGGATAGATAAAGAGGTGAAAATAGACGAGGGGTCCACCGCCAGGAGACGGAAGAGTACCCCCAAAAAACAAGTCCCAGGAGACGGGGGCCTTAGAAGGGCAGCGGCATGAACTACAGAAAAAGTGGGAGAAAGGGTCGGGCTAGAATTAATCAGATACACGCCTCCGGGGTAAGTATATAAACAGGATACTAAACACAAAGCTCGATTGATAGAAATAACATGATAGCTTGGACGGACAGGCAAGGGAGAGAGCAAAACGGTCGAGACGGGACGCGAGGGAGATTCACCATCACCAATTGCCGGGCTTTGACAGAGCTGGCAACAAGAATAATATTTAAAGGTGATCCTACGTTGCATGCCAGGGCAATGATAATGTGGGGCCTTTTGCAGAGGAACTCGGTAATATCGAGATAGAAAGGACAAACACCTTGGTGTGGTGGTAACTGATGAAAACCGCGGGGAGAGGAGCCTCAGCGTTTTGTTACCCGGGAAACTGGGCAGACTTGCAAGGAGTTCATGTAGGCATCGAGCCCGAAATGTAAACAATAGGGTTACGATGTGCGAATGTAGGACAAAAGTTAACATTAAAAGGGGGTGGGAAATCTTGTCTTCAAATAAATGTTGATTCCACTGCACCTCGGGGATGAAGACCATATAATTAATAAATTACAAAAATGTTTGCAGTTTCTTCGTATAATTTCAAAATAATTTTATCAGTTTGC
>CAJDSM010062862.1:0-16534 GCA_903981925.1 Ostrea lurida | reverse complement strand
CGAGAGGATTCAGGTAAATCAGCATATATGCACTGCCACGCAACCATGAAGGATATTTATTGGACGAGAATATATTGACGGATTATCGGCATCAGAGACGTGCAAGGTCGGTAGAAAAAAAAAAATCACTCCCGTTAATTTTAATAGTTATAGATAACTCAATGCATTTGGCTTTTCCATAGAGAGTTGGCTGAATGATATACAGAATTAACTGACTAAACAACTAGAAGTCGTGACGCCGTTTAACCCGATAAATGCACTGTTACACTGTTTCTCTTCCATTGTGCATTTTTTCTATAAAGCATTCATTAATCTCAAATACAATATTAAATGAATAAAGAAACGACAGAAGAAGGCAAATACAAATTTACAAAATACCCCCTTCCTTTTCCCAATCCTATCTCGCAAAGTAGAAGAGTCACAAGAGACCAGCCTCTCGTGGATTTATCAAACACGTTAATCTCTTGCACTTCTATATGATTATCTTGCACTACCTCCGCGTATTGCTTAGATAGATAAATTGTGTTCTCCTTACTCTCTGACAGTTAAGGCACTTACCTTTGACTTCGTGACTGAGAGGCTCACTAACACGCCACCGTACACCCGCTCCGTATCCTTGTGTAGGCGGGGATAAATTAAATCACACCATATAACACAAACAACCCAGATATGCAGAATTTTCAACAGTCCTAATTCAAAAATAGTGAGCAACAGTTTTCCCATACTAGTTGGAACCAAAGTCTCAGTTATTTTATATGTACGCCTTGCACTTAACTGGCGCGAAAGTAAAGGCCGGAGGAACGTTTGAACAAAGAACTCTCGGTTTATCGTCTATAAGATAAACTATAGCATTGTATTGAGTGGATAGTTATTGTGAGTCTCAAATTCGGATTTTTTGGTTCGTGAAGAAATGCATCTAGTAGTACTGGCAAGCAACTATCTAAGTTGATTTTAATCTTATCCTGCTGGTCATGGTGGTCATAGAAAATTTGAATACAATTCTGTTCTCGTTAGTTTCGTTGGTAGATAGTACAAGTATCTTATAGTCCGATACATTTTCCTAATAACTAATTACAAAGAAATAATGATAGGCCTTATCCTCAGTTGAACTCAGTGTTAATTGTTATATTTTTTTTTGTGTATCAATAATGTAATGTCCGTTAGATGACTTTATAAGATACTTTGTTCAAGATTTTAACAATATATCAGTCATTAGAGAATCAGCTGAAAGAAAGAAGAAACATGGCAGAACACGAGGTGAATGGTGGAAAAAACAAACTCCATACTACCATTTACCTCGCACCATCTACCTATGTTGGATCTGTGGGTAGTCACAGAGTGGAAAAACACATTTTCACTCCAACGACTCGATCTTGCAAAATGACAAGAATACAGTTGGCAAGTGTTCCTCGGGTACTTGGTACTACACTGTTGATAAGCTCATCTATTGCTTTAGCACGTCTGATATTCACCCATGTGTTGAGAAGCACGGAAAATGATAGCCAGTAAATTAAATATACCTGTACCGAGACCTCATTTATTCTCGAAACCGCTTAACAATTTCGGACTATTTTAGAGTCATTGGGATTTCAAGAACATAACGAACATTTTAACAACAGGCCGAAGGATAAGTTTATGTGAAATAACAAGTAACTAGGTCACAAACTAAGGTTTGCGAACAGAGTTTATCGTTCACTTCTTATGATGACACATAATTATAGAAATATATTCTACACATGAGATAAGAATTGACAAAGGTAAATTCAAGTTACACAGTTGAAGGATGTTCATTAATTTTCATGTTCTTCATAAACAGCATCATCTATCAGCTTTAGTGTCCTTGTATATACGCAACCTCAACTCGTCATCATAGACCAGAGAAAGAAATGGCAATAAAGCAAATCTGGATCTCTATGTGCCTAAATTGATATGAACATTTCTTTCCAGTCTAAACATCGAATAGTAAACGAAGAAATCTGTGAAACCAGAACACATCGTGAATAACAGGATGAGAAGACATCATACATATGTCCCGCTGCACACGGCTATACGGAAGGACTGATTCATCTGAGAGAAGATGAAATACTACACAGACTAGGAAGTGGTTACTGTGCAGAAGAAGTCATAGCCACAGTAGGAAGACCTCTTCTCGAGGTAGTCGCCATGAACACGGCGCAAGAAAACAACTCTTTTTGGCTAAGTTGAATTGTTTTCTTATGAATAGAAAAAAAAGACTCTTTTAATTCTACAACCGAATACTCTATTTCTTATTGTAATAAATGGACATGAAAATAAAACAAATAAGAGTATATATATCTTTCTGCTACTACTATTTCCACCGCGTATATAATATAAGTATATTATATCTATATCATATATATAGAGTATTAATAGGTATATGCCAGGGTAATTAAAAGAAGTAGGATTATCCATAAATAAAAAAGAAATATGAAGAAAAATTTTAGTTTCATTGTTGAGGCGTTTTACCTGGTCACGGATTTTCAACAAATCCAAATGGCAGCGAAGATCTGGCGTAACAACAGTCTCTTTCCTTTTAGTTTTGTAAACGCAATTTGATATCGTTTGGTTTCCACCCTAATTTTAATCAGTTTTTCGCTTATCCCGACTGTTCATAGATACTTTTTTTGACAGCGCGGTGGTGGACTGAGATCTCGAATTCTCGATTATCTTGTGATACAGATCAAATGACGCGGAATGAGCTTCAAAATTGATCAAATTATTGAGAATTAGCCCAGTTTCAATGTAAACCCACGGACTTTACATCCTATTTCATCCTACTTTGGAGACCGTGGTAAGTGCCACATGAATAGCTAGCTAGGGACAGCCCGAATAATAGAATCACCTACGAGGTGTGGCGCCTTCTGTCTGGTGTGCGATTATCATTTAGTCTAGATTCAACTCCTTAAATAGTTTTACAGAATAGGGTAAGCACTGATGCAAGCATTCGGTACCGAACTTATGAGTTTATTAAAATGACACTAGTCTGTATCAAAAGTACAAACAGTTCTCACCAAGGCCCCGATCGGCACACAGCTAACTAAACAAGCGAGAAAGCCGCGCGCATGTGCAGATGGTGAAACTTGCCTCAAAAAATATATTGTTTTGCAATCAGAGGGCGTGGAACAAGGGGTGATTACTTCCATTTCGAATTTGACAGTGGTGTCCTTAGGAACAATGATGAAAGTTGGTGAGGGGTTTTTAGTTGGATCTGAGAGGAAGTTTCGAAAGTGCCATTTTATCCGCATTCGGACTCGTGAAAGAATATAGATCTGTTTCATACTGGCCTCTGACCCGAATTTACCCCCAAAGCTATTGAGACGATGGCGGCCGGCAGAGATTTACATTGGCAATTAAGATACAGCGTTAATTCCTTAACCCTGGATTCTGGCACCTTTTTTTTTTTTTTTTCGTACCTACTAAATCTATGCCCTCATTCTCTCTTTATATTGGCGGATGTTTCAATTTACCCCGTTTCAACTTCCGTCGCTGTCTACACTTGGGTCGGGAAATCCCCGAGCTCTATTATTAGCTTAATTTTAAGGAACGTATTGACGTTACTTTCGCATACAGACCTTCCACTGCACCTCGATTATAGGGTTATATTTGAGGACAGATACTTGGTCAAAGCTGATTAAACTTCATAAATTTTCAAATTTCTGTCCTTCTTTATCGACACTGCATTATTGGAAATTTCGGGGTACAATCCCACGTACCGTGATGGAACCTTATCCTTGAATACAAGAGCAAGAGTACAGGCCTGTTGCATTGTTCAATGTCTGCAACACAGTTGCCGACATAATGTGATAAATTGTAGTTTTTTTCCTTGGGAAGCGAAGCGGAAGTCACGGGGTGGGATACAATTTACTAGGTGTGTAATGACTTTATTTTGCGCAAGACCAAAATAATTCGATATAGTCCTTGAAAAATCCTCTGTGATGAATCGTCGGATGACCCAACAGATCATCACAGTACTTGTTCGTCCAAGGATAGAGACTGGTGAAATCGTGTAATAATAGAATAATTCGTCTTTTTTCGCTTTATAATGATGCTTTATACAGCATTGCTGCGAGGCACCAAAAGAATCTACGGGGACAAAGTATATTTTTGAAGTTCCAGTTTTGTGGAGTAATTGGGTGCAATATACTACTGTGTTTTTTTCCAACTGGTATTGAAACTGTGGTGCTCCCACCCGGACAATCAGCTATGTATCATGCTCTTTGAGTTTCTCCGTTCGCTTCCGCTTTTTTGGTCATCTTCGTAACAGCTCATCTATGCGTCTGATTTGGTTGCGGATTTTTGACATCAGTTTCGATCCTGCTGAAACAGTTCTGGGCGTCCTGTGGTGACACAACAACCTGAAAATAACAACCTGTTCAACTAATCCGATTCGCCCGCTGCCGCCCCCTCCCTTCAGTTAGGGGAATAGGGAGGGCAATTCGATACTAAATTTTATGCAATCTCTTACCATACGAATGTCATATATTAATGGCTTTCCCCTCAGGATCTCGACAAAAACCGTCACATCGATGATTGGTGCCTGGTACGCTGTATGTTCTTACCCACATTGAGTGCGTGCGAATATGAGTGGTGTACTCGTTGTCGATTTATCGGTGGCATGGAGCCACTACTAAAACCGATTATGGGATATTTGCTATATAATGGTCTTTGCTAACGTATCCCTCCTAGATCGGTAACGACCGTATGGGGACTCTTCAAGAGTTGTTCCCGTGTCCACTTCCGTGTTGTCCTCCTTTTCAGGTCACTGAGGGCTACCATTTTCGCGCCAATCTACATAACCCTTTGACCCCTCAACAATTCTCTCTCTATCTTAGTTGTGGGCTTACAAGTTAGAATGTCTGGGTCTCTTGGTCGATTTTCTGACCTCTTAAATGTTGTGCTTAAGAAATAAAAGTTTTGTAAATACCCTACACAACACTGGCAATTCGTTAACGTATAGTCAAAACGGCGTCTACCCAATTTTCATGGTGGTTGTTGAAGGTTGTACCATCGGGTTCAACACGTGAAAGTTTCCTTTGTGTGGCTTGAGTACCCGGTATTCGAAGGCTATATACACCCGTCTTCAATATAAATCAACGTCCGATGCGGACAATATTTCAACATCTCTTTCTTGAAACTTGGAAGACTTCTGAACTCTTAACTTGCATGCCATAGCGGCTGATCAAATAAACTATTTTTTCTTTCCCCCCGACGACATGAAATCGTATCCGTAGGAATTACTTGAGCAGGATAGTAGGGAACCCATTTCCAAAATCTGTTGCACCACGTAGGCCTGGTTTTCCCCTTGCTGTAATTAAATAACTATAAGAAGTGATTAATAGAATTCCCCTTGCACTACAGATCTTGCTACCAACAGGACCCAAATGGACGGCTATAGAAAGATTACGAGGGAATCTTTGCACATATTTCATGGTAAGGAATATAATTATAACGCGTTGATAATAGAAAAAACGTGAGTTCAATTATCTGATTAGGCGATTTATGCATGGTCCATAAATATTTTGGATACCACGTTAATAAACAAAAACTAATTGCTTAAAGAATCTGGGTTCGAATCGAGTGACGATCGATTGATTAGAACTATTTTTCTAAAGATCGCGGGGTCACTGAGCAAAGAGCTTTTTTATAGCTATTGTGGGATAAATTGTTTTAATATACGTGTTCTTTCACCATGTTGTAAGCTCGTTGCTAGATCAACACATAAAGTCGCACAAATCAGTGTTTCGTGCAGTCCTTTCACTCGTATAAGATCCAATATAATTCCCACGAATAGGTCGTCAAAAGTAATCTGGACAGGATTGCCCGCACCACACAAAAATCCTTTGAATCTAGCATTTTTTTTCATTTTAGCACACACTTGTGACAAGTGCTCCCAGGAAGCGCTTATGCCTACATTTAGAAATCTTGATTTAATTCTTCTTTTCACAGCGTGACAAGACGTCTGTAGGACCTCTCATAAGCATATAATTCAACTTTGTGTTGGTTGCCACGTCCAAAGTAATACGCAATTCGATGTAGCGTATTTGACAACAGGTCTACAGCCTTGCACACTCTGTGTTATACTTCATTTTTCGGTACATTATCGTCTCGACAATACTGTGTAGTGGTTAGAGGGGTTATAGCCTTCCTCACACTGAAAACAGTCGTCCTGGCGTGTTCACAGTCGTAAGAAAATGAAAAGTTTTTCTTCTGTCGTTCTTCTGGTCAGACTGAGTGGATTTTTTTTTTGGTAACAGAGGTGTTCTCCTACATGATATTCCTGACGGCTAGAGAAATTTGTCCACATGCCCTCTCAGAGTACTGATGCACTGATATGGGATTCCGTTATGTGCTCATTCCGTGAACAATGTGAGTATCGACTGCGAGATTTCTCTAACTGATGCAGAGATAAATTCAGCGAAGGCAGTTGGATGCTAGATTCTCGATGCTATTCCGATTCAGTTTCGCAGAGCATGTTGTGTACTGTTCAAAAGCGAGAGCGAGAGTGGACAAGGAAAGAGAACAAACGGACCGCAAGAACGACATGCACTAGAGAGAGCAGTGCATATTCTGTTCATTTGGAACAATCATTGTGTAGGAACGAACGAGTCGCAGAGAATGGGCAACAAGTGTGTTACATGAGAGTATTAATTACTGATAATTATAGGGTATTACAAAACTAGTTCAAAATTGACAAATAAATCATACTGGCATTAACGAGAACCTGTATAAGACTTTCCAATCGCAATGCACCTATATAGCGTTTGTCGGTTCTGCCTGTGTTTCCCCACATGATAGTTCATCAATAAAAAAGATAGAAGTACATTTTTTCAAAGCATTCTCTTTTTTTCTGAATATCTACCTAACAAATTAGGTGTTATACACTAGTGACAACTCTTACGGTTACGGGACGACAACACATAATGCATTATATACACACGATCTAAAACCGAGCAGGGTATTTCGAAGGGTCGACATAATATCATTCAAACCCAGACATCTGTCGCCGGTCTAGTTAGGCGGACTCTGCTCACATGTATTACATCCGCTCACTGGGCGCCATTTCCGTCTGATAGTTTTCTAGTGATTGTGGTAGAGGAATGTTCGTGCCGTGTGAGTGAAATGTATGGGAACTATTTGTTCTCTAGTGATGTGAGACAATTAGCGTGATCGCATTGTGGGTTCGTTGGGAGTCGGTTTCTGGGATTAGATCAGGCCCCTTAAGGCCCCTAAGTGGGTCCCAAAGTCGTCGGCGAGAGCGTTGGGACTTTTATTCTCACAGAGTTTTTCACTGAGAGACTAGGGAGCCTATGGCAATGGCTAAACAGAGGATCAATTGTCATTTTCGAACGTACAGGTTACCAGGGAGCGAGACTTCTTATCTTGTTGCAACGCTAGGTGGGTAATAGCTCCTCGGGAATTTTCTCGAATAGACGATCACCCTAGTGATTTGAGAATAGACTATTAATACCACTACTCTCAGCTTCACAACCCTTTGAAAAATAATCAAATATGAAGCCCACAGTAACCGAGTCTCTATGTCTATCGTGAACATGGAATCGTGTTACAGTTGGAAGGTTTATACGACTACCATTGGCCTATTCTTCGCTCGACGATCAGACCCGTAACGAGCAATTTCAGCAATTGAGGGTTTTTCCCTCCCAGGGATTGTAATGGGAAACTGACATCGGGTTGTTTGGTATTTGGGGTGGCATTACAACTACCCGCCCCAAATCGGCGTCATGTCCTCGGGCGGTGACAACGATGTCATCGCAAACAAATGTCAGCAAGATTGTTTTTTTGTAAAATGGTCAACTATTTTTCCCTCACGCCATTTATCATTGAATTTGACCTTATAACTTGTGCGCGAGAGGCAGCGGAGTGATGTCACTATATTGTAAAGGTGTCGATGTAATCCTTTTTCACAAATAGATGATATAGTGTTTCTCTTTCTTTTTCACTCTTCCACACCCAGCAAGGTCTTCGCTGCCAAGCTAGTAGATCTGAGCTGTGGTCATCGTCATCTCAAGCGATTGTCGCGAAATCATCTTTAAAATAGTCCACGTTAAGGAGATGCCTCTTATCACGCTATCGGATCCATTGTCCTGGAAAGATGGACGCTTATATCAAATCGACTTTCGGTATACTGCGAGAGAGTCACAGGGTGGTCGAGAAGTTAAACACGATTGTGCTGTAGAAACAACACTTGCACTGGAGGCTCTGAGTCCAATAAATGTTAAGGAGTTCTCTAAAGACTGTCTTATTCAAGAGACTGTCATTAGCCATTCACTTTTTATTTGATCAATTATAGAACATGAATCATCGGGTTGAATCCTGTGTTTTAAAGAGCCGCTCCTATACACTCATCAATGTGAATCCTGCACGGGATGCGCAGACCTGCGTCATAGGTCTTTTTTTTTCCTTGTAAGACTACAGAGGTGGTCCAAGAACAAGTTATGCCTCGCCGTACATCATTGATGTGAGAGATTTTTTTTTTGTCTTGGCTTTTTATTTTGCAGATGACTATAGAAAGTTAAAAAAGTTCGATCAGCGTATACTCTGGGCGGTGTATTTAACAGTTGGCACTACCTATCGAATAAAAAAAAAAATTCAAGGAATCAATAAAAATTGTTAAGCACTTGAAGAGAATTGAAGTAGATAATCATCTCGGTACGTAAAAGACCACAGAGTCCAGTAAAAACAATATGAATGTGGGGAACTAGTTGAAATCACACATTTATGCCCCAACCCCAATAGATACCAGAAAATTACAGCCAGACGATATGTTTTTTTAAGGAGATCTTCAGTGCGGCTTAAATTATGAGGGGGGTGCAACTGGACTCACCGCCAATGGGTTACCAGCCTTGCTTTTCTTACAAGCTAATGACTCTAAAAATCTCTACAAACCGCGAGAGGCTTCCGGGGGCCTCGATTCCCTCTTGGGCCCCCCACATTTAGCATCACCCTAGACTAATATTAATTGAAAAGTCCTCACTTGGCTCTCTTTCTTCAGACCTGCTCACCTAGAACATGTTAAAAAACATATGAAAATTCCTCCCCCCTTTCTACAAATCCTGGATCGCCAAACGTGAGCAATAATTAAGAATTCGTGAACTGAATAGTAAGTTTAGAACGGCTATTTGAGTAATGCTGTAAAGCACAAGGTTAAATACACATAAGTAAATTAATTCACCACTTATCTTCAAAAACTAAAACACTAAACTTCACACATATCCAAACAATAAAATCCACACGTAACCTCTAGGTTGTCAAAATGAATTGAACTGAAAATAACAAACAAAGCGACCTCACGGGTACATAATCTATAGGTTTCATTATCCCTATGGGTTGAAGAACTAAATTATACATTCGTACTTTTAGCATCTCTATTTTGTATCTAAGAAAAGATCAATGAAGAAAAAAAAAAAGTAACAAAATCATAATGTTGATAGCAATGCTACTTGAAAACTCTCATTACTAATGATCATCAAAGCACAATATCTCTTTCCAAGTAACATAACAAAACACAAGTGGAAAAAAACTCTATACGTTAACGCACCTACATAACTTAAAACCAGCTGGAAGCGCGAAGCTCTTTATATTCCTCTATTTATATATCTGATGTAAGTATGCCGGTAAATTACTCCTTAATTTATTCACAAACGCCAAAAATATTTAAAATTAGCATTTTTTAATAACCCAAAAAGACAACATTGGACCCATCATAAGTGTCTCGCTCATATCCCGACAGTCTCGCTTATAGATTTTTGCTCTTCTCTTCCTAAGTTTCAAATATCGAACACATGTACCTAAAGAAATTATTTAGAATTTATGTTCTGTTTTTTGTGGAAAACTGTTACAAAATTTTAAATTTGGGTTTATAGAACCGAGAGACGGATGCATGCATGCATACATCCCATACATGCATAGAACAAAAAAAAATTAAGTGAAGAATTTCATCTTTTATTATACTAAGTGCTTTAATTATGTTTATATTATTTTCTGCATTTCAACTTTAAAATCAATCATGTATCTCATGGAGATACAATTTATCATATATAATTTTGTTTGGGCACTAAGAACGAAACTGAATGCATGGATTGAAATTAAAAATAATTAAATGAAATGGGTTGCTTTTTTTTCCAAGAATGTATACAAATAATCATAAATGTAGTCCAGAGCTTTTCGTCTCAATGTTCGACCTATTAAAGCATGTTTCTAAAATTGTACGATGGATCACCCATATAACACGCATTATTTACGAGAAAGAAGTGTGATGTATTTTAGTCATGACGTTCACGTAAGTTAAATCCTAAGATACACATATTATGACGACTGGTGCACCTTTTGGACCCGGGCGCTCTGAATTTCAGCTGCTTCTATAGTGGCGGATTAATCAGTTAAACTGCGTAATTAGTATTCAGGACGCCCCAAAACATAAAATATTGTCTCCCTCTCTCCCTTATAATTCAGCCTAGTATCAATTCGCCTTGTAATTACTTGTTATCTAATTGTAACTAAACAATCACTAGAAGTAAAGATAAATAAAAAAACCCAAAAAAATATTAGTTTAACCAAAATAGAATATTATTTTTAAAACAAAGCCGACAGGAAAGTCAGGCAAGAAATACCACCATACTTGGGTGAACAGCATTCGCACGAGAAAGCAGACACCGCCGCAGCTCCGACAACAAAAATTATTTTTTTCCTACAATGATCAATTGTGATTTTTTTTTTATGTGATGTCAGAGCACATCAGCTATATAACATATATAGTTTAAATTTTACACTACTAGATGCCTTTTTAACTCTTGGATAGGCATAAAAAACAAACTGGGGCGGGTAAGTTCTATATGACCTTAACGTTTCATCTATACATGTTATACTATTCAGAACAGACGCTCTTATCCACTCTGAAAAGGTTAATATACATTTAACGTACTTGGACTCTCAAAAGCATTACCAATTGCCCTATACGAAACAGGTACGTTATCGTTTTTTAAGTAAAAGACCTTAGACTTTAGTCTCGCAATTACGATTTTTTTCTATTTGATAGATTTACTTTTCAATTTTTTTCTTTTTAAACAATAGACACGTATATATTTTTCCATACTGTTCGTTCCCAATAGAGTTTGTGATTTTTGATAATACTGTATGGTTTGCGAAGAGTTCAGCGGGTTTGCAGTGGGTTCTGCGCGGTGGCAATAGTGGGCTCACTTGCATCTCCTTGTGTCTTATTATGCATTCAAAATAGTCAGGTGAGTAAAGTCTTGTTGCAAGAGGTGTAATTTGTGTGTGGGTTAAGAATGTTGGGAGTATATACTCCGGTACAGGTTTTATGTATGCCATTAAATTGAAGAGGTGACCATGTGTGTATTTCCTAACATGGTGTTGTGATTCCACTTCTATATTTTTGTACCTAAAAATGCATCACCCAAATCTGCTTATGCATACAATTATAGACGTACTTGGTTAATTTGTATTATTTTGATTAGGGGAGGGGGGCGGGGTTGAATTAATGCCCGAAAAACTGAACGATCTCTATATATTTAAAAAGATCGAAATGCTTTTTATAACAATTAGCGATCGAAAGTTGTAAGGTGGGTACGTTTTGTTGTTGTTTTTTCGATTCATATTTCAGTTCATGTTGATTCAATCTATGTTGCCGAATAAGAGACCGACCTGAAATCAAATACAATGTGTTCTGTATGATGCTTTAAAATTCCGATATAACTATTGATTATTGGTTACTGGTCTTATTATTATGTCTTTCTTTAATCTGAATGAATATATATTTTCTTAAAACATATGTACTTGACTTCAGTTCGAAATGGTATCAATTGTATTATTTGAATTATATATATTTTTTTTTAAATTCTTTGTTTTTAATTCTTTAACATATCTTACATTTTAATCACAGATTACATCAACAATAATTTCTCTTGGAAGTAATATATTGTATAGCTTTAATAACTATACTGTGCAATTTATATAATCAAACAAGGAAAGAGGGAAGGGGTGTTCTCAAGGGGGGGGCAAGAAAAACAATTAACTTATGAACTTGTTTCAGAAAAAATTATCGAACAACCATAGCCTAATTGTTTATTTGGAAAACAAGAGTGCCTCTATCCCTGTTTTCTTTACTTGTAAAGAAAATATTCCAATGGCAAGACTGTATGTTTGACAAATTGTTTGGCCTTTAGGAAGAGTTAATCTATGTATAGATCACATATATACTTTGCTTTGGGGTTCATGAAACTTGGCATTAACTGAAAATATTAGAGACTGTCATTTTTTTTCTGCAGTTACAAAACTTATTTATCTAAATGTCAGAGTAGATTTATTTAATTGGTCTCAATTTATAAATATAAGTATAGACTATATTAACATAATTAATACATAGTACATTTGATTTATATTATATTCAAGGTGAGAACCTGGCGTAAGTTGTCAGAACTTGGGTGGTTCAAATTTTGGTCTATGTTTGCGTATATATAATACAATCAAAAATATGTCAAATCAAATCAAGAAAAACTATTCAACGATGTTCTAATTGTAAAGTAGTATGTAATTATGAATGAAAACAATACCAACTATCATAAAGTCATATAGTTGTATAAGTTTGCTATACTATAGAGCATCACATATGTATTGCCATGCCTTTCATTCTATTTTATCTACAACTTCGTAACAACAGAAACTTTTCTATAAAAATTATATCTATTATCACCTTTATAAGGATGTCACCATACAATTTAGAAACACTTTTATATTTACATGCAAAAATAAATTGTTTTACAACAAGTATTAATAGATTTTTAAACTTATAAATATTTTTATTTTCATATTTACCAAATAGTATTTCTTGTCTGCCAAAGCTACATTGAATATTGAACTTCTCTAAACCCCATTCTTCAATTCTACACCAAAGTTCTTTTACTTGGAAACATTCAACACATAAATGATCAATTGTTTCTATGTCATTTTTACAAAATGTGCGTGTCATTTTTACAAAAAGTACAGGAAGGAGAGTCTATGAATTATAATATCTAAAGTAAAAATCAGCTGACTCCTAATCGTGTGTAGGTGTGTGTATGACGATTATGGCGTGAAGTGATTAAGTAGTTCATATGAAAAGTAGTGAATTGTTTGTTGAAGTTTGGACTTTGTCCTGGGATACACACTGACAGTAACTTGTGATGAGGTTAATACGTGTACAAAGAAATTTTACAATTATACTGAACATAAAGCTATTATAATGCAAAATAGTTGTACTCTCTTTAAAAAAAAGTCTCAAAAATACTTAGTTTCACAATAGCTCCTAATTTGGCAATAGAGTTATCGACCTAAAGATAGCTACCGGTATGCTGAATACGTAAATTCTATTCCAGAATTCTAAGCATGGAACTTGATAACGACAATCTATACAATTGCAACATTAGCTACTTTAACTTTACATTTGGCTATTTTCTTTCTTCATACAATTATATGATTTTCCTTCTACTCTACAGGACCTATAAATGATATTGCATCAAGTGATACATGCTCAACAACATGTACAGGTAATACAGTATTATATTTTGTGTTGTCATTATGCGCACGATTGCTGTACACTATTTTCTGGAAAATATTCGGGATATGATAGTAATAGCATAAATTCTTCCTTTTTCAGACTCTACAAAATTCGGATATCAACCTGGAACTACTTACGAATACGACTACGATGTGGACACAACCACTCTCATTCAGGGGGCGTCTGAAGGGAAATCCGGAATGAAAATGACCACCAAAGTTCAAGTGGAAGTCCTGTCAAAGTGTGACCTTGTTCTGAAGGTCAAGAATGTACAGCTTCACGAGCGAAACCCAGAGTCACCAGAGAATTTTGTCCTGTCAGCCATGTCCGGAGAATTCAGCAAACAGTTGGAGGAGAATTCACTGAGATTCTCTTTCCAAGATGGTCGCATTGAGTCTCTGTGTCCAGCTAACAGTGAGAAGACCTGGGTTCTCAACATCAAACGAGGTATCCTTTCCCTCATTCAAAACACCATGGAAGATCTACAGGTTGACCAGAAAGTCAAGGAGGTTAGTTGTCTTTTTCCATTTTAACTTAGTGAGAAGAATGCAACACAGGCATCAGCATGAGAAATCGATGTGAATATTTGTTTATTATGAATATCTGTTTACTGTTCATTATGAATATTCTGTTTAATCCGAATCTCCAGGCTGAGCATGCCCAGGAACATGTGATGCCGATACACAGTGGTCCTGAGAGAATGGAGGTACAACCAGTGACCCATAAGAAGCACAAAGATCTGTTGGTTGTACAAAAACGCCAACTCATGCTTCACGCACAACCTGCTCCATGGCATAGGAAACACCATACAGAGTCGCCATCAGTAGACTTTCTATCTTTGACCATAATGTTGCTCTTAGCAAGCTAACATACTTATTGTCCATTTATCCTTTTCACTCTGCATGCACATCATCAGTGCACTGTATATTCTTACACTCTTCTCCAGCGGACAATTCATGTCCTTGCCTGTCATGAAGAGTATCACTCTTGCGAGGCAGGAGCAAATCAGCAAATCTCGCGAATCCTTGAAAGATCTCCTACACTCTACAGAACAACAACCTGGTTAATAGACCATTATTCTCCTGAGAATCAAGTGGTGCCGTTATCAGAACAGCAGAACATTGACAGCTGATCAAACTACACACAGTGCGATGGGAAAAGCTGTTGGTCGATCGATCAAGCGTAGCTCAAATATAGAACTGTTAACTACGTGGCTTGAAAAGTAAGGTTAATGTATTTCTTCATGAACTCTTTTCCAATTTGATGCAGGGTCCCTCGTGCAGAAAGACTACGATTGAAACTGATATTCGAGGCACTAGCTCAGACTGTTGCTAGGAGCCATGAAAAACCCCACCCAAACCAGAACATGGAACAGTACAGCGTTGGTCGAATATTATTGCCGCCAAACAAAGGGAAAAGATGGTTTCGTGTCCAGAGCACACCTCGCCTTTTACTCGACCTTGTGTATCGTCCATGCCGAGAAGCGAACTCTCAAACTCTGAATCGACGTTTATTTCAAAATTCCAAACGTGGTACAACTTTTTGCGCCGACAAGCGCCAACCGCAGGACAAAGTCATGTACACGATTTACATTGCGCAGCGTAACACGTGGCAATCTCTTGCTTTCAAAGTAACTATGCAGAGATAAGAGTAGAGCAATAATCTTTTCAGTGCTACTTTGGCAATTGAAGGTGAAGAATTAAATTACTTCGAATATATCATCGTCCTTCAGAAAGCTTATTCATGGCACTGCCAAGATTCCCCTTTGCATTTGTGATGTGAACATACCAGCCATCTTTGTCGATGTCTCGACCAAATAGGACTCTATCAACGACAACTCGAGATGGCACTGCTCTCCTAAAAGTACGGCATGACAAGGAATGGAAGCTGCACAATGTCGCCATGACACATTCACTTTATCCAAAGCTCAACTTCAAAGCGATCATGATCACGAAAGTCGCTGGTAGACTTTGCAGATATACATAGTGAAACAATTACATGATGTCCCTTTACAAGAGAAAAATATTCTAGAATACTTAATCTTTCTCAACAGCCCTCTTTTCTGAAGAAAGAATGGTAACGGCATTACTCGGCCCGTGAGACTCCTTAGTACGAACACCTATTCAAGAGGAGAATGCTCGGCGCGATAAAACGATATTTGGGACTACACGGTGCTATGTTAAGTTCTTCCGCTGCTGCGGAGGATATTAGTACAACATTGGACTACGGCTAGCTGCCTACGCTGCAATAATAAAACAACAATAACGTTCAGAGAGAAACTTAGTATTATATTTCGAGTGCGATTCTATTAAAGGAACACACTTCTCTTTTTGATATGACTATCAATCCATATGTTTACTTTTGTGTTTCTTTAATTTACTACCTAACCCTTCCATAGATTCTTCATGTTATTATTTTTAGAATCATTCTCAGACACTCTCGCGCTTCCTTGGGGCAATTCCTGCGTGTTACATTACCAGCCTGACTGCCAACGTCGTCAAACAGGCATGCATCTTCGCCGAAAACAAATCCTAAAGATAAGACGAATTTGCTGCCAATCCCGATGGCCTCTACGTACGGTGCATCTTTTGATGAATTGATAACACGTAACTCGTCCTCCACAACTCATTATATTAACTATATAACATACATCTGTAATCTACTAATTAAACTTAGTACGCATTAAAAGTTGTATTACTTACAGGCATCTTCATTGCCGAGCAAGTCCAGGCTTTGGACTGTTGTGACTTCAATGACAAGAGCATAAACTCTGAGGCATAAGCGAAATCGCCGTCCTAGCCTGCCCTAAATGCATATGCCCATCTAAGAGCATTCTGTCATACATCTTTCAATCCCGCTCTGCGAGAAAGAAGAGGTTATACACGGTGCCGGTTCTTTCAAATTTTCGGGTTCTCATCTCACAAAACTTCTCTCTCTGGCTTT
>CAJDSM010062814.1:1109-14863 GCA_903981925.1 Ostrea lurida | reverse complement strand
AAGTGATATTGTTAGCTTGGTGATGATTAAATGTTAGTGTTTAGCTTGTTGTTGCTTGTGATTATAATGTATTGTTAGCTTGTGATATAAGTGAATATGTTAGCTTGTGATGAAAGTGATATTGTTAGCCTTGATTGATAATGATATGTTAGCTTTGGTGTGTTAATTAATATTCTAGCTTGATGATAAGTGAATATTATAGCTGTGATAAGTGATATTGTTAGCTTGGTGGTTTTAATGAATACTTGTTACTTGGGATGGTAAGTGATATGTTAGCTGGATCGAAATAAGTGATATTGGTAGCTTGTGGTGTTTAAGTAATATTGCTAGCTTGTGATGATAGGTGATATTCGATAGCTGGTGATGATAAGTGATATTGTTAGCTTTGTAAGATAATATTGTACGCCTTGTGGTTTTAAGTAATATTGCTAGCCTGGTCTTATATAGTGTGAATATGATAGCTGGTGATTATAAATTGATATTATCAGCTTGTGATGATAGATGATATTGTTAATTAGTATGCTAGTATATTGATAGCTTGGTGATGATAAGTGACTATTTAGCTTAGAATTGTTGCTTGGTGAATGATAATTGACATTTGTAGCTGGTATGATAAGTGATATTGTAGCATTGGTGATGATAAGTTATTGTAGATGGTGATGATAAGTGATATTGTTAGCTTGGTGATGATAAGTGATAAGTTAGCTGTAACGATAAGTGATATTTTAGCTTAGTGATATAAGTATATTTAGCTTTGGTATATTGGTATGTTAATTAGCATTGTGATATAGTTTATATTAATAGCATGGTGATGATAAGTTGATTCATTAGTTGTATAATGGTTGTTAGCTTGTGAATCATAATATAAAAATGCGGAGATAGTAACAATGTATAACACGTAACATAGTCCAAAGGAAAACACATACAAAATCGAGTGTAGGGAAACACGGACCTCCGACATAGCAGAAGCAGATCAGTGCCATGAGGAATATCATCCGCGGCTGGAGCCGGTCACAACGCCGTTGAACCTGTAGACGAAACAACAAGTAACGGGGTTACCCGTCATCAACATCTAGTTACAAAAATGATATGCTACGAGGTCCCCGCTATCTCATAGATTGTACTAGCAGACCCGTGAGAGAGGAAGTAATGATTATTATTTAGTATCTGTTATGGTGTATTATCCAGTCCGTCACGGCGTGTGACTCACACAGTGTGATTGCCGATTCGAGCATCTGTGCGAGCTAATGCACCTGTCTTTCTCTAAAGCAGCCTAAGTGTGCTCCAACTCTCTCGGCTATCCCAATGTCGATAACTTTTTGGTTAAATCGTATCATACGGCCATTGCACCTCTCAAACTCAACTGGTATTAAACCCATGCTCTTCCTCGAATGCTAGCTTACCTGAAAGATGTTGATACTGTGTGCTTCCTTAGGTGATATGTAAGCTTGTGATATATGTTGCTTGTGATATTGTAAGCTTTGTGATATGTAAGCTTTGACAGCTGTAAGCTGTATATGTTAAGCTTGGTTGATATCGTTAGCTTGGTGATATTGTAAGCTTTGGACAAAGATAAGTCTCTGGTGATATTGTTACTTGATGACAACATCCTCACGATAGCCTTGGTGATAATGTTAGCTCATGTGATTTAATTTGTAAGCTTGTTGCATATTGTCCTCAGGCTTGGTACATGTTAGCTTGGTGACATTTACAGCTTGGTATATTGTAAGCTTGGTATATTTTAGGCTTAGGTTGACAACATCCTAACGTGAGCTAGTGATATTGCTAGCTTGTGATATTGTTAAGCTGGTATATGTATAGCTTGGTGATAAGTTAGCTACGGTATATGTTACAGCTTGGTATATTTTAGCTGTGATATTGGTTGGTCTTGGTCGATATTGAAGCTGAGTATTATTGTGAGCTTGGTGATATTGTTGGCATGGTGATTTTGTAACGCTTTGTGAATAATAAGCTTTGGTGATAAATGTAACTTTGGTGAATTTGTCTGGCTTGTGAATATATTAAGCTTGGTGACTAATTGTCTGGACTTGTGATATTGTAAGCTTCGTGATATTTAAGATTGGTGATATTGTAAGCTTGGTGATACTTGATACAGCTTGTATGATAGTTTGTAAGCTTGCTAATATTGTAAGCTTGGTGTATCATTGATTAGCTTGGTGATATTAGTAAGCTGTGATATCTTAGCCATTGGTGATACTGTCTAAGCTGTCGATACATTGTAAGGACTTGGTAGATATTGTTAGCTTGTACAAATCCTCACGATAGCTTGTATATTTAGCTTTGTATTGTAAGCTTACTGGTGATATTGTTAGCTGGTAGACATTGTTAGCTTGTGACATTGTAAGCTTTGGTTGATATCTAAGCTCTGGTGATATTTTAGCGTGTGACAACATCCTCACGTTAGCTTGGTAGATATGCAGCTTGGTGATATTGTAAGCTTGGTGATTAGCTGGGTGATAATTGTAGCTGGTGATATTTGTAAGCTTGGTGAATGTTACGCTTGGTGATATTGTTGGCTTTTGGATAACTTGTCGCAAACAAGATCCTCTTATGTGAGTGCATGATACCTTTTTACGACCATTGTTTGGCTGGTGATGTTCGATTGAACCGTCTCCCTGTTAAGAGTTTAAGCTTGGTATCATGTGAAGGCTTGATGATTTTTTTTGGCTTGTTGATATTGTAAGCCTTTGATATTGTGGCTGTGGTGATATTGTAAGCTCTGTGAGTATTGTAAAGATTGGTGATATTGTAAAGCTTGGTATATTTAAGCTTGTGATATTGTAAAGCTTGGTGATATTGTAACGCTGTGATAATGTAAGCTTTGTGATGTGTGGTAGTATATTGAAGGCTTGTGATATTGTAAGCTTGTGATATTGTTGGCTTGTGATATTGTAAGCTTGCTGATAATTGATTAGCTGGTGAATTGTAAGCTTTGGTGATATGTAAGCTTGGCGAATTGTTGGCTTGAGTGATATGTTAAGCTTTGATTGTTAGCTTTGATATTGTTAGCTTGTGATATGTTGGTTGGTGACAAGCATCCTCACTGGTGCAGATATTGGATTTGGTGGAAATCCAAATACTCCACAGGGTTAATGTGTGGTCACAATGCAAATGAAGAAAATACGTGTTTCTATGGAGTATAAAGAAGTTAACCCATATCAATCTCATTTTCCATTCATGACTGATAAGAATTTGTGAAATTCAAGTACCCCTATGGATTGGATGGGCCACCAATAAGACTCAATATTTATATGAGATAATTGGGAAAAGAGTTTCTAAGTTATCTCATTCAAGAATAGCGTGCAGTCAGATTAAGTCATGTTTGTCTAAACAAGAGCTAAAAGAATCGGGAATTATGATGTTGTATCCTCAAGGTAGTGAGGAGTCCAGATTAGCATGTTTTTCTACTCAGAGTACGAGAGTCAGGATGAGTCATGTTTGTCTCCTCAAAAGTAGCCGAGAGATCAGGAATTGTCATGCTTTTCTTCTCAAGAGAGCGTGAGCAAGTTAGCTTCATATTTGTCTCCTCAAGATAGCGAGAGTCGATTAGTCATGTTTGTTCATTCAAGAGAGCGATAGTCAGGATTAGCATGTTTGGCTCCTCAAGAGTAGCAGAGATCAGATTATCATGTTGTCTATCAAGTAGAGCCGATATTCGGATTATCATGTTTGTCCCTCAAGAGTAGCGATATCAGGATTAGTCATGCTGTGTCTCTTCAAGAGTAGCCTAAGTCAGCATTAGTACATGTTTGTCTCCTCAAGAGTACCGGAGGTCAGATTATCCATGTTTGTCTCCTCAAGAGTAGCGAGAAGTCAGATTAGATCATTTGTTACTCAAGAGTCGAATATCAGGAATGTATCATTTGTCTCCTCAAGAGTAGCATAGTCAGATATCATAGTGTGTCTCTTCAAGAATAAGCCTAGAGTCAGGATGTCATGTTTGTTCTCCTTAAAGAGTAGCAAGAGTCGTGATTAGTCATGATATAGTGAGAGCCGGATTAATCATGTTTATATCCTCAAGAATAGCAGAGTCAGAATGAGTCATGAGTATCAGGCAATATTATATAATCGTATATTTGAAATTGGGAGTCCCTCAAGAAATGTAGATTCATTATAAATATTCAATATTGATTTATGGGGTAACCCTCTGGTAATGTAAATTCATTCATAGTCATATTCATATGGGATACCATCGGTACTCGAGACTTCCATTATATTCATATTATATGGGAGTACCCTCGGATGTAATCATTATAGTCATAATTGATATGGGAGTACCCTCGGTAGTGTAGATTCATATAGTCATTGTATGTGAGTTACCCTCAGGTAGTGTAGATGTATTATACGTCATATTGATCTGGAGTACCCCGAGGTTAGTGGAGATTCATTAATATGTCATATATTATATGGGAGTACCCTCAGGTTAGGTAGATGTATTATATCATATACATGGGGTACCCTCGGGAGTTGTAGATTCATATAGTCATATTGATATGGGAGTACCCTCAGGTTAGTGTAGATTGTTATTATGGCATATTGATATGGGAGTACTTCGATAGCGTAGATCATATAGTCATTTTGATATGGGGTTACCCTCAGGTAGTGTAGATTCATTATAGTTCATATATATGGGAGTACCCTTAAAGGGCATTGAGCACGTTTTGAGCTAAAAATGTTTAGTTAGATTTCTTTCTAATGTTTACAATGCCTCACTTATGGTATTCTATGGCAGCAAAAATTTCAAGTCATTTGCATACATGTGAAAATTCCGTCTGCCTATTGAGTGAGATTTTGCCGATGCTAAGGGTGAAGTTGGTGATTTGGGCGTGAGATTTCTTTTATATCAATGATTTGCGCTAATAAAACCATAATAAGACTTAACAATACTAGCTTAGTTCATTTTTTATCTTCTTGGAAGATCTTCTGGAACATTGAAGGCATCTTTTTGCTTTTGATACATACTTTGCATAGATTAAATGGGAAACTTAATGCCATACTTACACTTTAACAATTTTTTTTGGGGGTGAGATATTGTTTAACCCGCGGGTTAGATGCTTCAAAAAGGGTGAAGTCTCACCCCAAAAGGAGATACAGCATAGTATGTCATTTGTTGATGTCAAGTGAAGATAAGAGCACTTACAATCCTTTACAATGTAAACCAAGGCTCGAGCCTGTTTACTTTTACATAAAGAATGCTTCACAGAAATACCATGTTTCAAAACAAAAATTAGATGTTGAGAAACAATAGAAAACTATTTAAATTTGTTTTCAGAATGAACTTGTAATTTAAACAATCTGCATTAAATGAACTATCTAGCATATTCAATAAGGTAAAAAACAAACACATGGATCGAGGCTTTCTTACATGGCAAAAATTGTAAATGCTCGTATCTCATTATAACTCAACAAATGATGTTCAATTATTTTACTGATCATTAGGAAATACCCATAAGTGAGCATTTGTAAACATTAAAATGAAAAAATCTAAAATCTAAATACTTTTACCTTGAAACGTGTTCCATTGCCCCTTTAAGTAGTTAGATTCATTATAGTCATATTGATATGGATACCCTTAGGTAGTGTAGTTCTATTAAGTCATATTGATATGGAGTACCCTCGGTAGTGTAGCATTCATTATAGTCATATTATATGGGGTACCTCGTATGTAGATTCATTATGGCCAATTTATATGGATACCCTTTGTAGTGTAGATTCATTATAGTCATATATATGGGTACCTCGTGTAGTATGATTATTTGCCATTTGATATGGGGTTACCTTTGAGGAATGTAGATGCACGTGCTCTTCAGATCAGTGTCTCCCACTCCTCCTTTCCCTTTCCTCCATAGAATAGCATTGATCAACAACAGTAAAATTGCATGAGAAATCTATATAGCAAAACTATGTTTAGCATGCACTCTCTCTCTTCTGCAGCACTATACAGTTACATGAAGTCCCTTGAAGTACGTCTTGAGCAGCAAGAACATCAAGATTACTTGAAATTATAAAAACAATTAGCCTATATTAATACTCCTTAATAGTGTCCTACAGTGAGTACCTCTGTATACACCCAATTTTTAAGATTCAGAAACGTGTGTGTCCTAGCATGGGTTTTCAATAAGTTAAAAGAGTGTTTTTTTTGTTAGCTGACCATTTGGTAAACCATGGACTTATTAACGTTATCCAAAGCTACAAAAAAAGTGATCTGGTGAGGATCCATATAACAGACTTTCTATAAAAATAACGGCCGAAAGGATCTTTCCTCTGTAAAACTACTGAGTCAATAATTTAGTCGTATCAATGTGCGTTGCAGTCCAGTGCTGTAGACAGGACTTTCGATCTTAGATTGTAAGCAGTCAATAGTTAGTACTCTCTGTACATCCATGGCGTAGGGGTGAGGTTTATATAGGATAAATCTTAGTTAGTAGTTCATTCCAGTCAATATCTGTGATGAGTCCTGCTAATCTCGCGACACTTTCATCCGCTGACCTCTTGGAGAAGCCATGTAGTAGTCATATATACCCTCCGTGCGGCTTCGTTCTATAGACACGACAGCGCAGGGGACGACCTGTTCTAACTCTAAAAATTACTGCATGCACTTCGCAGAGATGGTCTCTGCCTTCTTTCCTAGCGACCGGAACAGATCGATAGAGGTACTTATAAAGCTCGTCTAAAATGATCGAATGCATTGCTGCCTGCATACTTCCTGATCGATATATACGCAACATAACTTCACATCTTAATGTGTCCCTATCGACCTAAGTCCGCCAATAAATAACATAAGCGCTCTCTCTACAATGTCCCTACACTTAGTCCCAATCATACCCTCATCTGCAGAATATCGTCCTTTACCTTAACTTTGGTCCCATACTTTCTCCATCCTGTACCCCGGGACCACCATTTTGAAAAAAAAAACATAGAATCTACACTAATACAGTCATACTTTCATATTTAATTTTGACAAACTGTGTATTATAGCTTCTGAGAAAGAAATTTGTCTAGTATAACATCCTAGCTGATCCCTAACAATAACGCTATTTATTATACATGTCTTTGTCTCCTGTACTCGGGTTTCATTTGTGCGCACCAATAGCGAGCACCGTTACATTCTCTACCTTAACGTTTTGAATGCAAAAGGCATAGGAAATACATATTGCGATTAGTTCTGTCACATATTATAATACATCTTCCTTAGACAAGCCATCCATTTCTAACTTACTATGGGCTAATAGTTTCATCTCTCATAGTCTTCTAAAAACATAACATCCCCTTTCACCTAGGATGATTAGTACCAAAAGATAGCTTGAGTTTGACTCATGGTTCTAAGAAGTTCCAAAAATGGAAAATTGTTATAGGACAGACGACACTGGACAACTGGGGAGCAGGAAAGCTCCTTAGTTTCAGCTCAGAATGACTTTAAAAAATTCGATACGCAAGGCATCTGCCATGCGTATGATGTTTTTTATAAGCGAGGCCAAACTTGTAACCAAAATAAGATGATGTGCAGGGTTAATAAAAAAAATCTCGTTTAAAGTCATCATTTTCAAATTCTACGGCGCTAATAATGACCTTGTTGCGATTACAAATTATCACTAAATCATAGTTGACTGATTTTTTCATACCTTGTTAGACTTCATTTTTCATACTAGATTTGACGACGGGCACCCCTTTACTTGTTTTCGAACTACAGGCTCACGCGGTGTGACGGTCAGCAGAGGATGCTCACCTTCCATGCACCTGATCCGTTGCCGTTCTGCCGGTGTGGCTTGTTCGAGAGTGACTCTCGGTTGCCTTTCTCTCTCCTCCTGGATGGGTGGCTCTGCTGTTTACTGAGCCATCAGGCTATATTAACTCCTTGAAATGTCCATTTCAAATCTCCCGTTTAGATATCCTACTTGTTACTGTCTGCTTTACCGTGAGTGCACTATGCGACAGCGAGAACCCCGCTTGGATGCTTGAAATTTTCAATTGAGGTCATCCTTTATCCCAAAGAGTGCTTCATACCAAAATTTTTTTGAAAATTAAGTTTGGCATGGTCGTTAGTTCAAGAAGTTACAAACATTATACATTTTATGGTTTCTAGGTTACTTTTAAGAACTACGCTATGTTCCAGAGGTATTATAATGTTATTTGACTGACATTCCATTTGTCCTAGATCTGAGTTACTTATCCTTTCATAGCTAAACATTGGATTTGATCCGTGATCAATCAACAAATGTCCAACTCTATAGTTCAGTCGAACAGCTACTATAGACCAGTGTGTGATGCTTACTATACTGATCGTCTTTTGGGAGTTCCATCTGCGCCTCAGCCTTATTTTAGATTTCCCTCTGAATACTCCTATTCTTCAGACTCTGTAGTATCGCATCTAAAATTCCGAGCTTTTCTTCGTGTGTAAGAGTGTTCCCTGCGTCTTGACGAGAACCTGGAGAAGTTGATGTGTGAGAGTGAGGAGTGTGAATTGTACCTAAATTTCTTCATGTCGTCCAAGCTGCACGTTACGACCCATACAATTTAAATGTGTGTGCCTGTACGGCCTCACATAGTTGACAGGAAGAAGCGCGAGCGCCTAGCTGAAGTGCGAGATTCTTAACTATATTGCGTGTAACTCTTAAAACTCTATAGACTCCCCAATCTTCAGCTCTGTGTGCTGCTAGGATAGTATAGTTTTCTCTCACCGTCCCGTACACCCACGCAAATAAACTTGACCACCGTCTTCGTGTTCACATTCTTCTCCGCTATTCTCAGTAATGCTGGACAATTCCGTCAGATTCAGATGTTGGGCAGTGTGACAGAAAGGTTGGATGGTCTTGTTTAAGGGACACGGACAGTTCTGAGCTAAAAGTGAGCATTGTAAACATTAAAAAATGAAATAACTAAAAATTTGGGAACATTTTTAGCTCAGAACGCGTCCATGGCCTCTTAATTACCACAATCGTCATTTGTTTTATTTGTATGTCTGTCAAGCCTTCTGTTTGTAACTGTACATACATTACCAGTGCAAGAATTTAATAGAAAGTAATCTAATTATAATTCATATCGTTTATAATGCAGGCATTCTATTCTGTGTGTTGATTTTTTAGCACTGTGTGTGATGAATTTCTATCTGTGGTGTTGATGTTGGGTAGCACTGTGTGGTGACCTTACTGACTGATAACTAGAAGACTGTGACCTGGAATCTGAAGATCTTGATAAAGACCAGACGTACTACAAATCTGCCAGTAAGTACGCAATAATCACTGTTAACACTGTACTCTCTAGTCATTTGCTTTATCTAGTACTTTAATATTGAAAACACTCATATAATTAATTACAAACAGATTATGATTGTTATACACATATAACAATATACAGAGCTGAAATTGTCGAAATTATACAGAATAAAACCACAAACACAAAAAGCAAAAAAAAAAAAAAAAAAAAAAAACAACTAAAAAAAAATAAAAAACAAAAGAAAAAAAAAAAAAAAAAAAAACAAAAAAAAAAAATGACACAAAAACCACCCCAAATCTCTGTGTCAAACCCAGGTTTAGTTGAACACTCCCCAACCGACTGCTGTTAATTTAACCACACACAGCTGTAATTAACACTGTATAGATCGGTAATTTGGCACTGTGTAAAGTAACCTGTTGTTGAGATCTGCTGTAATTGACGCGGTTGCTGGGGAGTAATTAACAGTGTGTGATGTAATTACGCTGTGATTCTAGATATTGGATTCTCTTCACTTTAGCAGACCAATACTCAGCACAAACAGATGTTCTGCTTCCAAGCACATAAAAGCCCATGGCTCCCGTAAATGTGATGTAGCGGAGAACTGTCCGTCTGATCTAGATGATGGATACGGTCATTGTAACATGGTCTGATGTTAGTATGTGACTCTGGCTGTCTGTTAGCTATGCGCGTGGAATAAAATGATCCCCTCAGTAATTAGAGGGATGACTCAGTGTATCGAACCTGAGTTTGCACGACTGATTGACCACCACTACTGCAGCTAGCGTCATTGTCAGCACACAGTATCCAGGGTTCTGGTTCTCACGATGTATTTTCGTCTATAATCAGTGTGAATAGAGAGGACGACCCTGCGACATTCGTAACGGTATGGTCGGTGTCTCTGTGGAGGCCAGATAACGCACCACTTTGGATTTGGAGTTTCATCATGCCACTGATCATGGTAACCAGAGATGATTAGCGGCGGTACACAGACATTAGAAGTTCCAACCCCTGAGTGTGACGAGGAAGTGTCACGGTACTTCTTTCACATAGGTTTCATTGTTCATTCACTAATCTCCCAAGATTCAAACATCCATACGGTGACACACCCTCTGCAATACAATCCGTTGCTTGCGTAGATCCTCCTGCATCCTGTGTGGTTATTTGCTCTTATGTGGATCGATACTTAAGGAATCAAAGTCTTCCCGTGGGATGGTGTATAGAGTCGACTGCTCGTGTGATCATATGGTTGCCTAGAGGTTCCTCCGCCCAGCTTTCAGACCCGTTGAGTACATAGAGTTTATACAGACTGTATAGTAATGATTCCCTCAGTCTGCGTCTGTGCTTGTTGCTGCTGAGTCAACATTGTCGCGCTCCTATCCGATCTGTGACAGTTGCTGAACTCAGGTGACGTATTCGTATATGGGCTATGCTTTTAGGGTTTTTCACTGAGAGAGTGATTATCCTTCATGTGGGTATATCTTCATTGTAGCGTAGTGCAACACTCAAAAGCTACACATTTCAAACACTGTATCCACTAGTACTCTATAGTCGTATCTCCAGAGCTTTACATAAAGCGTTGCATTAGTCTTTTAACATATGTACGTCATCCCACTTTAGATACCGGTACTATGCACGAGATTCTATTATAAATTAATCGCACCTGTATCTATTAGTGATTTCTCATTACCTATGGGTTCCTCCTATACTATAATCCTACTTTCTACTAAGATATTATGATCTGATTATGAATAATTTCCTGAACCCATAATTACTGTCTCATGCGTAATGATAGTCATTCACGGGTTCGTTATAATTATACTGTACCCTCTCAAGACTGCTAAAATAAGAATTTATATATAAGATATAGTAACATATAAAACACTGTTCTAATTGTATGTAATTAATATTATAATAGTAAAATATAAACACTGTTTCTATGTTATGTAAATTAATATTATAATATAAATATAAACATGTTCTAATGTATTGTATTTGATATGTTAAGTAGGAAAATATAAACACTTTCATGTTTACCATCATGTTCGTATAGGTCTTGATGGCTATTCGTCTAACTCATATAATATTTAATTAGTGATAGATTTATCGTACCTCTTGCTGTGAGTGACTGAGAGTTTCGTTCCGAACCATATTTCATTTAGTAAAACTAGGGGGTTTTAATCCCATAATCATTCTTAATATTAATTGTATGTAAAAACCGTTACCTTAAGATTAGGATTCTGACATTAGATGCTTAGACATCATAACTATTACTCAGATATCTACTTCGTTCGATCACTGCCTCTGCTTTCCCCCTAATTTGTTGAATCACACTTCTAATCTAGAAGGATCTTATATAATTCTTTCACCTAGCTGCGATAGCGAGAGAGCGTGCGTGAGGCGAATGCTACAATATGCTCTAGAATTTACCACTCGGTCGTGTGTGTGCGTGTTATTATTATATGTGCTGTGATACTTATAAACATATCGCGCTCAGACCATACAGATGTATTTGTACTGAGTGTTCGCTTGTGTTTGCGCTCAGGTTCATCGGCCATAAGCGAACTTCACATCGCATTATGCTAGAACAACACAAACTCCACAAACTACTCCTAACCTCTATTGTTGTTTATGAATACTTGGGGGTCATTGGTCGTAGTGTAGCCCCTACACAAATCTCAACACAAAACCGATGACTCTCTCGGTTAGAATTACTCGCCAGATCTCGGATGTCCATTTGTGTATTTCTCTATGATCTCATGCGACACAACCACTCCATAATTAAAAATCTCACAAGCCATACTTATTTGTAATGCTTTCTCCACCTCCTCTTATAATCATCGAATAAAAGTCGACTGAACAAACCGAACAAACTCATTTGTATGTGTGAGTAAATTGGCGGATGGTGTCAGTGTAACACACAAACTCACAAACCATACAATGTATTGTTTAGAAATTACTGGGTGTCAGTGGTATACAACACAAAACTCACAAACCAACAATGTATTTGTTAGAATTACTGGGGTGCATCAGTGGTATTCTTTAGTGGGATAATTTTTATATTTGACTGGTATTTTGAACAATTCATAAACAAATGTTAGAATAGAATAGAATAAGATTTATTTAAAGTCGGTATGCAAAAGCAACAAATGCAACACAAGCTCCAGAGAGCTTTTAACCGACATAAACCGACATATTTTGTTATCTTCAACGGGACAAAACGCATTAATCACCTTATCTGTGGACATACAGTGACAGTGAATAAATACTCTAAATTATAAATATAATAATAAAATATAAACACTTTTCTACTATTATGTGACGCACTAAAATATTTCTTCGACGGGAAGAAAAACAAACAAATAATCTCTTATGGTGATGGTTTCTTCCCAACCCCGCGGCACAGTACAAAATGTTGAGAGGGTCCTAAGTTACTACAAATTGTCTTAAACTGGACGCAATTTTCCAGATCGAACTACAATTGTTTCTTAACTTGACCAATTTTTCGAATCTTATTTCCATTTAAATTATATATATTTGATAATTTTAAGGTTTGCAGGAAGGCTTGATGGAGTGACCGAATATTCCTCACCACGAACCATTGGAGCATTGGTCGGGCAACGAACGTCACCTTACGCGCCGGCCATTCAACCTAATGGTGGACAGAACCATAGACCAAATGTTCAAATTATTAAATTTAAACGAATTAAAGAATTAGACAACAAATATATTTCGTTTTTAGAATGCATCGGTACACTGTATAATCTAGAAATAAACACGACCGCACAAGCCACAGAGGTTTGCTCCGGGCGAAGAAATGCCTGTATATTGATTTCCTATCAGAACTGTTTGAAATCCCACTAATTAATATTTCACCTAATCTACATGTAACAAAATGAGGGACATTTCTCGTGAATTTTACAAAAAGCAATTTCACGTTATTTGGGATCGAAATCATGGAAGTTAGGTTCTAGCCCAATTTTTTTTCTACTTTTATCACACCAAATGCGTGTAATTTTTAGTATTTAGGAGAAACTAATCCATGCGATATTTTAAAAACTCACAATAATAATAGATATACTTTAGATATGCTTGATATTGTGAGACAACGCGTTAGTTTAGACACATTGAAAAATAATTTTGGTTATTTGTAAAGGTAATGGCCTATATATTTGCAACGGAAGATTTGATCAAGAGTGGATATTGATATTGCTGAGCTAAATACATGGAATACAGTGTTTAAAATTCGCAGCAAAATTAGCGTGACGTGCAGGGCTGGGTGTCGACAAAAATGTTTGTGTCAGTCGTGCCTATGGCCTATATTGCCCCCCCCCCCCCACACACACACACACCGATTTATCCAAGAATGTAACAATGAATTGTTATGCTGGTCATTACAATATATTGCACGTTGGCAGACTTCCAGCGATTTACAATTTCAACATGGTTAGGACCAATCCCAAACTAATCCGTTGTATTTTTATGATGAAATCATATACATGTACAAACATCCATGCAGCTCC
>CAJDSM010062813.1:0-11791 GCA_903981925.1 Ostrea lurida | reverse complement strand
TGGAGGTCACGTGTTGCCCTTACACTCGATGTTTGCAATATCTGGGCTTTTTTGGACGGTTTTTTTATTGGGGCGGGGCGTTGGGTTAATCAGATTACTCTTAGGGCATTACGCAATGTACATTTCACAAAATGTTTATCTATCTCCAAAAATTGAAGACTTCAAATGCATCCATAATACAATCTACAGACAACCGCAAACATCATTCAATCCCTTCAGCAATTATCTTGATGCTTTTATCAAAAAATATTAATTCCTCATACAACAAACTGACTGTACTGTTGTGGTACGAATATGTTAATACGTACAGGTGACATTGCATTTGCATTCTCCAATCGAGAGGGTAATCAGATTCAAGTATGGAATATTGTGACAAATTACATTCTTCATCAACTTTATCTTTTCCAAAACTAGGAAATATGGTCTTGATTTACTTTCTCAAAGAATCACGCTCAACGGTACTATGAAATATTTATATTTAAGAATAGTTCTAGAAAATATTCAGACAGTTTGACGTCATATTAACGGCAACCTACACTGCTCAACTTTATGACCATAAGGGCGGTTTCGGCTTCTCCATCGTCAACATCCATATATTATGTAGCAATGTTTCCCATCCGTCGCCTGCGATAGTGGTGTGTGTGTCTCTCCGGCTTGTTCGGTGCGCAGGGCGCTTGTATCTGCGTCGCGAATCCAGTTTTTGAATCGAGGCAAGCTACTTGCAGACAAGTTGTGTTGCAAGGTTTCTAACAGATCACGTTTAAAGGCCAGCATTCGTAAAATTCTATGGTCGGTTGGTGTGTGTGTTTTATTGGTGTGTATGTTTTGCCAATATGACCTCATCATGATGTCAAAATGCTGTGCTGATGTGTCTTCATGCATTGTTAAGCCGTTTTTCAACACATGATTTTGACTACGGCTTGTTCGTTTACTGAGCAAGACTGTGCTCGCGAGCGAGGTGTGGGGCGGGTGTTGCTCTCCTAGGTCGCCGGCATGCTGTCCCAACCTTCTTGTGTCCAGGGTCCGTGGAGCTTCCAACTCTGTGGTTATTGTTATATTCTATGTTAGACTTTTGCGTCCCTATTAATATCAGCTTCGCGCTGTGTGCGTTTTGCCTCTTAATAAGTAAAACGATGTGAAGAGTGTGCAGACCGATTAGCTAACCTTTTTTTAAAGTATAGTGAATTGTAATTTTATCAAATTTGCAAGAACACGCATATCTATAACCTGATTTATATTATTTCTTGTGACAACTAGTTCCTTTCAATCGAGTCAAAATTGTGGGATTTTGTACGTGTGAGTGCAATGCTTACGATCCTATTTGGGTACATTTATTAACAGTGTGTGTGGTGTGGTGTGGTCTCTAAGTACATCTATTTATAAGACCAAAATTGTGTGTGGGGGTCTGTTACAGGGGTTTTTCAGAATGGTGGGTATTATGTTATCCGGTTTCGAAATACTATTTCCTAACAGTGAGACAGCATTTTGACTTAGTAACAATTGAGTTTGCGTTTTATTTAAGAATGAAATAACTATAAATTTTTTTCATGTAGGAGCAAACACTTGTTAATAGGATGTGAAACTGAGGAATAGTTGTCAGGCGAGTGTGGGGGATAGGAGAGGGAATGTGAGGGGAGGTGTGGAGCGTTTTTATTGTGTGGAACTCTTTTTTCCACGTGCTTCGAATGTAGGATGTACTCAGTGTATTGAGACATGCCTCCAATATGCGGAGTTAGAATCGCAAATATTCTGTAGGACAGAGTTCATGCACAAATACTATAATTCATCGGTGTGTGACTGCAAGCAATTCCACCTTAAGTGTAGAGACCCTTTATCAAAGCAGAATTGCACCCGAATGAGACATTTAATAAAAATTAAATTTGGAGATGAACGTCGTGTGTGTGCCTTGATCCGAGAATGTATTCCTGGCGCCGAAAGTGCCAGCTTTCAAGAATACTTAGGCACGTTTCTTGTTGCAAGGAGGGTTATGTGCGCGGCGTGATTGAAGGAGTATGCCTACGGGTAAGAGACAAGAGTAATAGAATCGTTAAGAAGGAACAGATCCTAACCTCGCTGAATACCTATTATACGAAACTCTATGGCAGGAGACTGCGTCATAGGACGATCCGACTTTGATCACACGAGCGGCTGTTAATGTTTTTCATTCTACCAGCTCACGTGCACACAACTTTAAATAAAGATGCATTTCATACGAAGACAGATGACATGTCCTGCACAAAGCAATGCGACAATGAAGTAATATAATCACAAACCACGGTCCTTCGAGATGACACTAACCAGCGGAGGTCGCTAATCACAGATCAGCATAGGGTGATAAAATCTCTTTTCTCTCTTCTCTACTCTCTCTCTCTCTCTCTCTTCTCATCCTCTCATTTCTACGCCTATCTCTTCTCTCTCTACTCTATTATCTCGACGTGACCATATTCACAATTGAGGTGACAAAATGTGAAAGGAACGTAAGTTAGAATTACAGAAAATATGATAATTAACAATCAACAAGTACGTGCATCCAAAGAACATAAACTTGTATGGGTCTTACATACCAAACTGTTAGGCCATTTTTCAATACAATATCTACGTTTCCCATTGAGAGTACGTTTTATTAGAAGAATTGGGACTAATGGCAGGTTCTGATGATTTTCGTTCAAACGGAAGGATCCGTTAGCAGCCTTTTGTAATGTGTCAGTTTTCCAGTTTGTTCGCTCTAACACTCACGTTATATTTTTTCTTTCGTGGATACATTGATGACTGGAGGGAATTTTTAAATCGTTTTTTCACTTTTCAATATGAATTTCAAATTAGCGTTACTTCCAATTGGTGATTAATGATGTTATGACTGAAAAGCAATAACTCTTGAAGCTGAATTACAAAGTCTAATGGGTTACTGATCTATTGTTTCATTGAATAAACATTACTTTGTAATTTTGTATATTACTGTTTGTTGAACTACATCGTTTCATTTGATAGCGCATCGCCGCTTGCGTCCATTACGCTATCCGACAAGCATTCTGTTTGACTGGCCAAACATTAATCTTTTTAATTACATTCCTTATATCAAAGATGGTTATGCTATTCAAGCTATTTTCAATTAGCAATATCAATTAGTATGTAATTTAATAAAAATGTGACTGATTATACATAAATTTGGTTCGGGCTAATTTAGAGCGACTCGATAATTCCCTTGTTCTTAACCTAATGCAAGCATTTCCCCACCCCTCCAACAAAAGCGAAGACAGGATCAGGTGTTATGGTGGAGTAAGCATCCTCCGCTGATCGGTCAAACCCGCCGTGAGCCCTTACTCAAAATAGAGTAATTAGAATTGCCCATCGTCAAATCTAACAGGAAAATGGCAGTCTAACAAATTGTTTGAAACAAATCAGTCAACATACATGTATGACTTAAAGATAATTTGTAATCGCAAACAAAGTCATTATAGCGACCGTAGAATTTGCAAAATGATGACTTCAAACAATATTCGTTATAACCCTGCAACATCAACTTTTTGTTAGTAGTTGGCCTCGCTTATAAAGTTTTCATGTGCATACCATGCTCTTGTGTATCGAATCAACTCATGTACACACCATAAGCAGGTGATAGTGATATATTACTACATTGAAAGGGAAAGTTAACGATTGAAAAGTTAAAGTTATCACGTTTATAATATAATATAGTTGTCAGTCTGCCATTAGAGTCAATATTAAGTAAAATATCCAAAAACGAAGCAAATATGTCTGATTTGTGGTATTTTATTTCGTGTTTTTCGAGATATATCAAATGGACATATTATTATGAAAATTATGAATGTTAATTGATAGAACATCATCTATATATCTATATGTAAAGCTGAAAGACACGGCAAGTTTATTGGTTTTTATCCCGTAACAGTTTTTGAACAGATTCTGCTTCGTATGAATCTAGAATAAGTCTGCCAATAAGGGGGCATAATTAGTGCCCATAGGAATACTAGAAGATTGTTGGAAGACATGGTTTCAAACGATTGCATAAATATTATCTATAAGAGACCGAAGCATGCTCTTAATATCTTCTTCAGAGTACACCTGTGGACATTCAGAGTGTTTTCAAACAATTGTCGGGTGCCGCTTTTGTTTAAAAAGCAAGTACTATAATCTGCAAAAGCTTACATTTTAATTTATCGTGAGGAATGATTGTGTAAAGTGTGGAGAAATCATACGTTTTGATGCAGTCACAAAATTCAGGTTTAGGTTTTCCAAAATCTCTTTAAGTATCTGAAGTTTGACAAATACGGTTGGCATATCTTTAACGAAACGATCGAAACCATGCGTGAAGGTGCGGACACTGAGACTGTTTTTATTTTTATTTTTTTTATTTTTTTTTACAATAGCATTCAGCATTTCCACAAACAATTCTATGGAGGTGGCAAAAGATAGAAAGACTGAAAAGTTTTGCAGTGAAAGCTTTTTTTTTTCAGCGTAGCTATCAAATTTGGTGCCATGTTGATAACTGAGTCACCTATCATGTAAAAGTTTATAACGAACAGCGATCAATCTCATAAGTTTGGAACGGAATACAAAGCTAGTTTTAATTGTGCATAACAGGGACCGTTACGAATGTTCCCAAAAACAACCCCCATTTAAAAAGCGTTCTCAATGTGTTTTTGCAACCAATCATCTTACATTCTAGTTTTCCATAGTATGCGTCAAAATGTGTCCTTGAAATCTCATAATGGTATGAATCAATATCTAATGAATAAAGGTCAATTGCAATGCACGCGCTTTCTTGCGCACTCAGTGTATACACGGATATGCGAGTATGATTCAGAATTTTTGTTGATTTTGTTCAACAGGCCTTGGCATCTTATTCCAATAGTACATGTATTAATTTGATGATGATTGGATCTTACATAAGAAAATTGTGGTTATTTTAAAATCATCCAATCAGAATTCAGCACAGGTGATTGCACATGATGTATCGTAATTTTAACCATAGCAATTTCAAAGGAATACTAAGGGTAAAGCCCTAATTTCAAATGAATTTGCTGAAAAACAAATTGAATATATTGAATACCCAAACAAACAAAAAAATGCCACACACACAACCCAACCCAAAACGCTCAAAAAAAAAATATATATTAATATTATAATAATTAAAAGCTAAAAAAAAATAAGAAAAAAAACAACAAAAAAATCCCATACCCATACAAACAAAGAACAACAAATTAAGAAAAAAGAAAGCATCTTTCACAAATATGTACTTTCAAATCACAATGTATGCATGTCCAGACAAAATAAGTGAGGATGCGATGAGATGAGATCTGGTGGTAAGGAGGGGTGACATCCCATGTCGATCAGTCACACCCACTGTGAGACTATTAGGAAGATGAAAGGTTTAGATGTCGCGGATACTGTAAAAGGTTTTTTCTGTGCATTTATTTTAGTGATCTTGGCGAACAACTACTTCCGCTAATTCAAGTCCACCGCCAACAGGGACATGCATTATGACTACATAATGGGGAGTGAACCTTGGCTAAATTAATTCCACAAAAATGTTAAATAAAAATAAAATGTCCGCTATATATCATACGCATTAAATATAATACGTTTACAGCACTTTTTGCATCAGTTTACAGAAAGTATGCCAAGGGTCGCTTTACACTAAACATGAAATTGTAACAAATGATGAATTCATATCCAAGGGTGTTTTATCCTAATCAAAGCATGCATATCCAATTGTCCATACCACTTTAAGGAAGTTAGCTCCTAAGCTTTTGAGCACAATTGCGCAGGATGCCATAACTAAGTATCTACTGGTTCAATCCTGATCATATTGGTGCATGCAGTTGAAAAAACTTGTGTGAATTCAATTGGTAGATTTATATTTTGTGGCGTAGCGATTGATTAATCGAAAGGTTCTGAATCTGCATGATTTTACAGTTTCTATTTCATCCAAAATATCCTCTATTTCATTCCCCTATGCCTATATTTCAGCTTTAAGATTTAATGTACAAGTAGCTGAAACTTGGAACTAGTTCAAATATTGTAATTTATTGATTTAGTTAATGTAGTTTTCCAAACAGAACACCGATCCATAAAACGTTTTAAGTCAATATTTTAAACACACTGTTTGAAAATTCAATATTTTGTCCATTAATGGAAAAATTTGAACCCCCCCCCCCCCGACCCCACTTGTTTGTACTAACATTTTGAATTTTAAGACAAGACTTTAAAAACTACGTGAAGATTCAAAAATTGACATTAGTCCTAATATGTCTATTTAAACTTTGAATTTCGATATATAAATCATATACGGTACCAATTTTGATGCACCAGATGCGCATTTCGACAAATTATGTCTCTTCAGTGATGCTCAAACCGAAATGTTGGAAATCCGAAACATGAAATTTAAACTATAATAAAAGTGAAAAATGTAGTGTCAAAAACTGGAGCCAAATACTTCGAAGGATCAGAGCTGTGTCTGAGGGAGATAATCCTTAATTTTGATATAAATACCATTGCAATTCAATACAAATCCGTATTTTAAGCTAATAACATAGTACATAGCAACTGGGCTGTGGAGACCCTCGGGGACTAACAGTCCACCAGCAGAGGCTTCGACCCAGGGGTCATAATATAAATCATATACAGTACCATCATGAGTTTTTCTATACGTCAAGTGCACAAAGGTCATCATTTACTTCCATTACATGTATCAAACCTTTATTTTATATATGTCTTTTATATTTATTCTGTGTAATGATTAATTTTCGGTTCTATTTTTGTTGACAGCAACATACAAATCGAATTTGAATGAATACATCTTAATTAAATTTTAAGTGCAAAAACGTCAAGTTTAAAAAATTGTAGTTCAATAACAAGCAGGGAAACCCCAGAATTCTTTTTAGTTTTGCAATTCTCCGGCAATGTAGAAATAAAAAATACACTTCCCCCCAAAATTGACATTAGATCAAACCTCAGGTGTAACCTTTTTAGAGTTGATATCAAGAACTGCATTCTCTCAAAAGTACATGTATGTTATAGTGTATGGAACATTTTAATTTAACAATAAAAAGCTTTCGTTGTTGGTTTGTTGGGTGATGAAGGTAGCTTGCATTGCAGGAAAAAAAATCATAATCCGCGTAATCGGGTTATGCATTTTTTATGCAATGGTAACTGCCTTCATCACCCGATTAACCAACAAATAAAGACATTTTATTGTCAATATTTATATTTGCATGTATTTTCTAAACATATAAACTATATTTAAGCATTAAAATTTCATAATGTTGACCATTTTGTTACCAATTCAACCTTTGACCTTGAAATCGCTCCATGTTTGGTAATGATCACGTGGACAAATGGCCTTAAAAAACCGTATCAAACTAGTTTGCAACAAACATGGCTTTATTGGATGATGAATGCAATGTCAATTTCATAATTTCATAAGAAATATAAGAGAAAAGATTCGGTGAATTTAAATATAAAAGAGTAATATACAAAGAATTCATCAGTGGTTATATTGAATTTCAGGTAGGAATTACTTCTTCAGTGAAAATTTGGGCATGCTATTGGCTTCTATCATGAACAAAGTAGACCTGATAGAAACAGATATGTAAAAATACAGAGGAGATATAAGAGATGGAACAAGCAAAGAATTTCGTCATCAAGCCCTCCACGACATAATATGACTATGGATCAATTATGCACTATAAGAACACGGTACGAAGTTTATATTGTAAAAGAAATGATTTTAGGAGTTGTTTTTATAAGATGCAAAAATAATGATGAATTGTGAAAAAAGAATGTTTTACTCAATTTACTATGAAAAGCTTCTATTGATTGATTAAACACTTAATATCTGATAGGCCTTCACCAAAGAACATGGCTTAAAAACAATCATTGCAAAGCAACCACATTATGAGAGGACGATGGGACAAAGAACGGCTTTGTCGTTTTACGACATTAAAGCCGCTAATTACCACCACTGCCAAGGTTTGTGTTTTGTCTCCTATTATTACTGAGTGCTCTAAAATTGTACCAGGGCTAATTTTTTGTGTCTTCAAATTATTAACTTTTTCGGAAATGTAAACATTCAGAAAGGCTAATACATGTGACTAAATGAGTGCTTGTCGTTTTTCTGCATGAATACATATTTGCAAAGAAAATTATGTCGTAATTCCACATTTCTATGATAGAAAATGCATTATCTTTAATGTCATACGAATTTTCAGGAAAATGCACTGGAGGATTGTACTGGTCAGAGTGCAGAAACGGTGGATACAAAAATCCTAACAATTGTGAAAGATGCAAATGTCCAGATGGTTGGACAGGAAGGTACTGCCAGTTTCCAAGCTTCTCCAAGCCAAGTAAGTTTAGCAATGGTTTCGCAGCTTCAAAGATCAAAATGACTAGTCTGATGGAGGAATTTCAAATCTTTGTGTATCAATTTATATATGATGTGGAGACCGAAAATCGAAATAGAGAAGCAACATATATTTCTTTATTTCAGCATGGCGGTCATGTGGGTCACGGTACAGAACGGCTAAGAAGAAATACCGTTCCTTGCAGTCACCTGGGTACTCCTCCTCTGGATATACAAGTACAACAGAATGCACATGGAAGATTAGGGTAATTCATTCATCCTAGTATTGAAAACCCGGAATAGTCCGTAATTTTAAATCTATATATAACAAATGACCTAGATACAACCGAGGCTGTCTGATCATAGTCCTGAGGTTTATTTATGGATGAGTTGTATAATTATACATTTATTAAGTCAAGATGAATATAGCATGTCTACCATTTAAAGCATATCTACACTCACAATACATGTATTACATATGATTTCTTTGAAATAAAATATAGACTAGACAGGCTGAAATGATAACTCAGTGTTGCAATCTTTCTTCTGACTTGGGAATTCAGATCAGAGTAGAGATTGTTTCAGCTGACATTCATGAAGGGAACGATGTACAAATAGGAAAATTATGACAAAAGATTTAAATTCCGCTTAAAAAGCTATCCGTAAGTCTCTTTACGAATCAATACTAATCTGCATTTAGGGATAAATATGACGTTTGTATTATATACATCTTGGTACTGTGTACAGTAATTTCCCAGTTTCAAATCGTTTTCCAGTTGAATATAATTGAAAACAAATATATGAATATAATTTTTTTCAACTCAGAAATGGCTACATGTTCGTTGAAAGTTGCTCTAGAAACCAACCTCTATAGTAAATTGAATTTTTGTCCAAGTAGCCAAAAATTAAAGGGACATAATTTAAAGATCGACTTTTTATAAAAAATTTGGCATGGTAAACAATGATGCGTTAAACGGCAGATCATATCCCAATTACATATAACAATGTCGAGTGTTAGGGGCAACACGGATCTCCGACAAAAGCGAAGGCAGGATCAGTGCCATGGGAGGATTAAGCATCCTCTCCGACCGGTCACACTCCGCCGGTGAGCCCCTAGTCGGAAACAAAAGAAACGGGGATTACCGTCTCCGTCAACATTATTAGGAAAATAACAGTCCCTAACAAAGGGTATGAACAAATCAGTCCAGCATTATGACGTAGTAGTGATAATTTGTAATCGCAAACTAACGGTCATTATTATTTATAGCGACCACTCGAATTTGCCGAAATGATTGCCTTAAATGAGATTTGGAAAAATAACATCGCAGATAAATACATCATAAATTGTGATTTTAACACAGGAATACGAAAATGACTTGTATGAATCATGTGGACTCATTTTGATTCTTTTAAAAATTGTCCACAAAATGATCTGCAATATCCCCTTAATCCGTCATCTGTTAAATGATTCTACAAATTTTATGATTTATCGAGCGCATGAATTTTATAAGCTCCTTGAAAAGATGGAGTTCTTAATTTTCCGACTTTGTTTGCTTTCTGAAAAAAATATCGAAGCCCCTCATTTCCAAGACGAAAAAAAGTATGAACTGTTTTGACGATCTACCTAAATTATACTTGATTCTTCAGATGAAAAATCATATCAAATCCCAAGTCCTGTGAAGACCCGGGTTAGAATAGGTCCTCAGTACCTTTTGCTTGTCGTAAGAGAGGACTAAATGGGGCGGATCTTCGGACGAGACCGCAAAAACCGAGGCCCCGTGTCACAGCAGGAGTGACGCGACAAACACCCCTCCCTGCTGAAAGGCTCTGAGTGGCGAGCGTCGGACTCAACATTACAGACCTTAATCAGCAATGGTGATGTCTCCATATGACTGAAAGATTCTCGAGAAGGACGTTAAAATAATATACAATGAACTAACCATCAAATCACAAAACTTTTATTTCAATTCAAAGTTTAATCACCTTCACATATATTTTCTACCAGAGGCTACTAAAGTACGTGTATTCAGAACTCAGAAAATCACTGTAAGACAAAATAATAGATGTCTTTTTCATCGTCATAGAACAATGAGATGGTGATCTTTGCAAATATTATTTTGTAAGATATTTAAAGTAAAAATTTCAAATATAATTTTGGTATGGAAATATGATTTCAAACATGTAGCGTACATATAATATCCTAGTCTAAATATACCCTATTCGGAACTCGGAAAACGACAGTATTTTGTTTCAAACGTCGATAAAAATCAATATACGCTAGTACTTCAAATTGACAGACATTACAATAAAAACATACTGATGACATGCTTTTGATATAGCACTATATTGTTTCATTAACAGGCACCGGTTGGAAAACGAGTCAAGATATACTTTCGTGGGGTTTTCAAACTTAAGTGTAATAAAAAAAGTGAAACACAAGTACATGTACTATGTGGAGATTTCGTTGAAGTCCGTTACAAAAGTCTTACCGGAACAGGACCAAGGTATGTGATCCTAAAACATATACAAAGCAATATTAATATAAAAATTAATATCATTAAAGATAAATACGATGTATAAGTCAAATACAAAGACGAAGTCAGTTGGAAAATGTTATGATTTTTTAACGAAACTCTAAAGATATCTTAGTTTTAATGATGCTTATATATCTATCATAAAGGCATTTCATTCTAAAATACATGTATGGTAAATATGGATTTCGTGTAGCACTGTAAGAATGAAGCACAAACGTAGATATGATAATTGGGATGGTTTTTAGCTCACCTGAACAGAAGGTTCAAGTGAGCTATTCTGATCGCCTTTTGTCCGTCGTCTGTCCGACCGTCTGTCTGTTAACTTTTCACATTTTCGACTTCTTCTCAAGAACCGCTGGGCCAAATTCAACCAAGCTAAGTACAAATCATTCTTGGATGAGGGGAATCCAATTTATTCAAATGAAGGACCATGCCCTCATCAAAGGGGAGATAATCACGAAAATACAAAATATTATGGTGGTGTCATTAAAAATCTTCTTCTCCAAGAACACTGCGGCCAGTAAAAAGCAGGAAATTCTACATGAAAGCTTTCCTGAGTATAGTGGAGATTCAAGTTTGTTCAAAATCATGACCCCCAGGGGTACGATGAAGTCACAATAGGGGATCAAATTTTCACATATGATTATATAGGAAAACAATCTTTTAAAATCTTCTCAGAACCAATGCGGCCAGAAAAGCTGAAATTTATATGAAAGCTTCTGATATAGTGGATTTTTAAGTTTGTTTCAAATCGATGATCCCCAGGGACGATGAGGACACCAATTGGGGAATCAAAGTTTTACATATGATTATATCAGGCGAAAATCTTTTAAAATCTTATCAAGAATCACTGGGCCATAAAAGCTAAAATTTATATGTAAGCCTCCTGATATAGTGG
>CAJDSM010062773.1:2017-14251 GCA_903981925.1 Ostrea lurida | reverse complement strand
AATAAAATCCCCACAAACCAAGTGTTTCAAACAATTATTAGAAAATGATGATGAGTCCTTATGGGCTTTACATGCTAATTCGTCTTTAGTGGCGGTTACGGAGCAAAATGTATCAGAAACAGGTGTCACAAAAATCTAGTTGTGTTTCTCTTTTTTATCTTGGAAAAAGCTACCAGTACTTTTTCTACCTTGGAACATTTTAAAAATTCCGCATTGAATCAATTAACAACTCTTCCATCAATATATTTCACAATAACAGTTTAATTTTCCAGTTGAACAATGGTATCTGAATTCATCTCAGATTCTAATCCCAAAATAGCATAACTTGAGAAGTACTATATCCTCGCCGTAGTTAACTTCTGTGGGAAAGAAAATTTCATTGAACCTGTATCCATTTCCTACTTTCATGAAATGAATTGAAGGCACGTGTGAGGACCTTCTATAGACAGTACTTCTTGTTGAATAGAACGAATGGTGTCATGCAACAGACCATATTGTCACCTGATGTTCAGAGTGCTCGCATTGTATTTCAGCAAGTAATAGTTGAATGGTTTTTATCAGCAGGGGCTCCGCTAAGGGAAATTTTTTAAGTAAGATAATAACTCGATGGTGTTGAAAAGTTCAGAAAAAGCACCCCCAACTCGGGCCTTCGGCCCTCGGTGCGATGCTTTTCTGAACATTCAACACCATCTCGTTATTTATCCATTACTTAAAACATCGTCATATATGAAATGTTGAATTAAGCCCACCGCTAGAGATTTCTTCTTTTCTTTTTGAAGATTTCTGCCTTAAGAATATAAAAATAGGCAGCTTATAAAAGGAGACAATTAGTTGCCCATTGAAATTCCAACAGACTGTTGAAGACCTGATTGCCAAAAACTACATATATTGTCAATGAGAACTCCAGCATTGCTTTATTATCAACTTCAGAGTACTTGTGTGTAGAATCGGAGTGGAGTTTGACAAAAAATTTTTTGATATGGCTGATCAACTAGATAATAATATTTCATTTTTCATTTTGTTAAGAGCAACTGTCTATAATGTTACAAAGCCTTGTTTTTAATTTATCGTGCGGTGGTGTGTAAAGTGTTGAAAAGTGATATGGTTTGATGCTGTTGATGTGCGAAAGGTTCTGGGATTTCAAATTCACAAGAAGTTCTTTAGAGTTTTAGAAAATCCACATTTGATTTACCCCACTTCTGGCATATGTAGTTTCACAATACTTCTGAAGTTGCTCCTTGACAGCTGTCAATATTTTCGTGAGGAGTAAAGACAGGGGCTTGGTGAGCATGTATCTGTAAGGTTGAAGGACACGGCAAGTATTTTGTTACATCATTCACTGCCTTTGACTCTGAAACTAGTTGCACGAAGGTCCGTTTACTGTAACTGACAATTGATTTACAATTAATTTGTACATTAATATAGCGTTAACTCGACGTTATCTGATAAGTCAGTTAAAAACATATTTTTGTGCGTCGGAGTCCTGGATGTCACGTCATTCTACATTGGCTAGCATTCAAAGCGTGCAGCGAAGTTATGGATAATAAGCTGTCCATAGCCCCTCCGCTGAGTCACTTTCAACTCTTACAACGTGATCTTATAGTCCAATACTTCGTGGCGATCACTATTTCCAAATTATCCACAATTCTATGAGAACCAGAACATCACTCTCAAAAGCCAACATATTCATGGAAAAGTGAAACCTCTGCTTCTGCAATCGCTGATGACTGTTTCATGGATGATATGGAATGTATGGGCGGCGGAAAAGGCAAAAAATAGTATATAAGAAAAATAAATGACAATAAATGTTTAATCAACGGACCTTACTGCAAAACAAATATACATATTAAAACCAAATTAACTACCAAACTACGAACAGACGTATTTGCAATACGAATGATTATCTTTGCAAAAAAAGCAACAATACTTTAAATACAAGGCAAACTACTAAATACACAGCAAATGATTATATATGCACAACAAATGGTGGCAGTTTGCAAATGATTGACAATAAAATCCAGATAAACGTTTATTTCGCATTTACACATACATGTATATTGAAATCAAGATACATAAATGCGTGATGAACAGACATAAAAACCTAACGAACGGGTGGCGCCTCATGAACCTAGCTCAATAGATCCTTTTCCTGACTCTGTAAGTTTAAATCTGCAACGTGAAAATTCATGAGACGCCAACCCATGTCTGTTCACACGTCACAGTTCATTAGGTTTTATGTCTGGTCATCACGCGTTTATGTACATGTTAATGTATCTTGATCAACCGTTTATCTTGATTTTATTGTCATTCATTTGCAAAATATCACTGTTAAATCCTTTGCTATGTATTGAGTGGTTTGTCTTGTTTTTACAGTATTGTTGTTTTTCCAAAAATAATCTTTCTTTTTGTAATTACGTCTGTTCGTTGCGTACCGGATCGTTAATTTTGCTTTTATGTATATTTCTTTTGCAAAAAGGTCCGTTTATTAAGCATATAATGATTTTTGTATAGAGTTTTTATGTTCATTGAAATAATATTAAGTGTTTATTTTCTCTTTTATGCTAGTATTTTGCCTTTCCACTGCCCATAGACATGAAACAAGTCCACACCATTTGTTCAACTCCTACGCTATGCCAAGAGTAAAGTCAATTACTGAAGATGCATGTAAATGTCAGAAGCTACAACTCACAAACTGTGCAGTTTACAATTAATTATATTGTTGGACAATATATAGCGAAGTAGAAGAGCAGCAGCGTACCATTAGTTTCTATATACATTTGTTTGATAGCCGAAACAGGTATTCTTAAAAGGTAAATACATTCTCGTAAAGAAGTATCGAAAAACAGTCTTTCGAGGGTCCTGCATACGTGTATGTATTTTCTTATAGGCGACCCTGGAACTTACAGAACATGGCGTATTGGGCCATTGCCGAATATAAGCTTTGCACCTGTATGCATCTTTGATACCAGCATAACTCTAGAATAGAGACCTTCAGAAGTTATGTTTCAGGCCACAGATATAAAATACTAGTCACGTATTTGTTTTTAAAAAGAACCGTTCTAACCTTAGGTATGAAACACGTCAGACAGCATTTGGCCCAATGACAGGTTGTATTGACAAACTTGATCGTTATAACGACTATAGAATTTGCGAAATGCTGACTTTAAACGTGACTGTTGAAAACCCTATAGCATTAACTTATTTCCTATTAGCCTGCTTCGATTTAAAACCTGATCATACGCACAACAAGTTCTTGCTTATCGAATCGACTGAAGGACACAAACAGCATATGCAGGTGATAATTGAATATTGTTGCGTGAATCTGAAAGAAGCTGACGATGGAAAAGCTGAACTCATTCCGTTTGTCACAAAGTTGAGTGGCTAGTATGCAGTTAGCATCTATGTTCCTGTATCTTCTGACTAATTGTTATGTCTAAATATAAATTGGTGAAGTAAACAATGTGTTAAACGTAATCATAGTCCAAAACATATATAAAAGTCGAGTGTGGGCAACACGGACCTCCGACAAAGCGAAGGCAGGATCAGGTGCCATGGAGCAGTAAGCATCCTCTACTGACCGGTCACACCCGCCGTGACCCTTAGTCGAAACACGGTAAACGGGATTACCGTTTTCAAATCTAGTACAAAAATGACAGTCTAACAAAGGGTATGAAACAAACCAGTCAACATAATTAATACTTAGTGATAATTTGTAATCGCAAACAAGGTCATAGTAGCGATCGTAGAATTGGCGAAATGAGTGACTTTAAACAAGAATCGTTAAAACTCTGCAAATATCAACTTTTTAGTTAGTAGTTGGCCTCGCTTTAAAAAGTCATCATACTCATGGCATGCTCTTGCTTATCTAATTAACTGGCATACATACACACCATAAGAAGGTGATAGTGGTACATTACTACACAAAAAAAGAAAGTTGACGATTGCAAAGTTAAAGTCATCACATTTATCATATAATGTGGTTGTCAGTCTGCCATTAGAGCCAATATTAAGTAAAATATCCAGATACGAAGCAGATATGTCAGGCCCATTACTTGGCAATAAAATATTTGTATCTGTTATTCTTTTTCGTTTTGAATGGCAGCTTTGATCATCGTTACTACATGTAAATGAATAAATACCACCGCTTTGTTTGCCGCTCACTAACCAAACAGTTTCAGTTATCTACATATTTTAGTATCATCCAAGATCATACGTTTATCTCTAGTACTTATGTTACGTGATACTTATTATCAACGCTTTTGATCTATTATATTCCTCGTCTGGAGAATACACTTAACGTTGTTTTAGATGTGTAGAACTACAAAAGCGTATTTACTGACAAATGAAATGTATTATATGTTGTGTCCTAAATATAAACAAGATACTAAGTCGTGCGTATGAGATACCAAGACATATGTACGATATGATAAGCCGTAAGTAAGGCATACTGTGCGTATTACAAGCTAAGTTGTACATGCTACATGTATATGTCTATGTCGTATGTAGAAGATACTTAAGTCCTGCATGAAAAATATCATGAAACATATCTGTAGGCTAGACTTATTCATAAGGACTATCCATGATTTCATTGCAAATATTTTTATTTTACTTGAGAAATAAAATAGAAATATTCATTTTTGTTTTGTTTTAGATATACGAGATTCCAGATTGTGTTTCCCTGCAAAAGTACACCACAATTAATAGGTATGGGATAAATCTGTCATTCGGAGGTCGATCCACGCATAACTTCATGTGGATTATAGTGTCGAACAAAGATTGTCGATTGATGAATGATTCTAAACCCTCCTCTGTAAAACCAATCTCTTAATGTCAATGTCCTCGTCAGAACTTTACCAGGCTGACGCTAGCAACCACTAACCAGCAGCCAATAAGCCCTTCAAATATTCTAGATGAGACCATACAAACAGATTTAAAATTGGGATAGGTAGAATTTTTAACGGAATACACGAACTTGGTATTGGAACTTACTTTGCACTCATTTAGCTAGCGGTATAATAAATTCTCTAGAATTAGCTGTGTTTTGTCTGCTTACAGAATGATAAATAATTCGGTATTTTATCTCCACAGTTAGTTGATTGAAATCTCTGCTGTAGTTGATTATTTGATTATTCGTGGAGGCATTCAACGGTTTTTAACAAACATTTAGCGCTGCTCATCATTTAAAACCAAAGGAATGAGTACTAGAAAGATTATGATTTTTATCTAATACCCCAATATCTAATTTGACCTCCAGATACAATATATTCTAACAAAATATCCATACTATTTGATAAGCTAGGGAAATAATTGAATCTGTGATTTGGGATTAGATACGGTTAAATCTCTCTCTCTCTCTCTCTCTCTCTCTCTCTCTCTCTCTCTCTCTCTCTCTCTCTCTCTCTCTCTCTCTCTCTCTTCCTCTCTTCTCTCTCTCTGCTCTCTCTCCCTCTCTCTCTCTCTCTCTTCTCTCTTTCTGGATTCAGCGAGACAGGTTTCAATCTCTCCAAATCACAGATTCAATATTTCCCTAGCTTATCAAATATATGGATATTTTGTTAGAAATAGGTATCTGGAGGTCAAATATAGATATTGGGGTATTAGATTAAAAATCATAATCTTTCTAGTACTCATTCCTTTGGTTTTTAAATTGATGAGCAGCGCTAAAGTTTGGTTAAAACCGTGAATGCCTCCCGAAATAATCAAATAATCAACTACAGCAGAGATTTTCATCAACTAACTGGTGGAAGATAAAAATACCGAATTATTTATCATTCTGTAAGCAGACAAAACACAGCTAATTCTAGAGGAATTTATTATACCGCTAGCTAAATGAGTGCAAAGTAAGTTCCATATACCAAGTTGTGTATTCCGTTAAAAATTCTACCTATCCCAATTTAAATCTGTTTTGTATGGTCTCATCTAGAATATTTGAAGGCTTATTGGCTGCTGGTTAGTTGGTTGTAGCGTCAGCCTAGGTAAAGTTCTGACGAGGACATTGACATTAAGAGATTGGTTTACAAGGAGGGTTTAGAATCATTCATTCAAATCGACAATCTTTGTTCGACAACTATAATCCACATGAAGTTATGCGTGGATTCGACCTCCGAATGACAGGATTTATCCCATACCTATTAATTGTGGTGTACTTTTGCAGGGAAACACAAATCTGGAATCTCGTATATCTAAAACAAAACAAAAATGAATATTTCTATTTTATTTCTCAAGTAAAATAAATATTGTGCAATGAATCATGGATAGTCCTTATGAATAAGTCTAGCCTACAGTATGTTTCCATGATATATTTTCATGCAGGAACTTAAGTATCTTCTACATACGACATAGACACATACATGTAGCATGTAACAACTTAGCTTGTAATACGCACAGTATGCCTTACTTACGGCTTATCATATCGTACATATGTCTTGGTATCTCATACGCACGAACTTAGTATCTTTGTTATTTTAGGACACAACATTAAATACATTTTCATTTGTCAGTAAATACGCTTTTGTAGTTCTACACATCTAAAACAACGTTAAGTGTATTCTCCAGACGAGGAATATAATTAGATCAAAAGCGTTGAAATAAGTATCACGTAACATAGTACTAGAGATAAAACGTATTGATCTTGGATGATACTAAATATGAATAAACTGAAACTGTTTGGTTCAGTGAGCGGCAAACAAAGGTGGTGGATTTATTCATTTACATGTAGTAACGATGATCAAAGTGCCATTCAAACGAAAAAGAATAACAGATACAAATATTTTTATTGCCCAAGTAATGGGCCTGACATATCTGTTGTGATCTGGATATTTACTTAATATTGGCTCTAATGGCAGACTGACACCACATTATATGATAAAAGTGATGACTTTAACTTTGCAATCGTCAACTTTCTTTTTTTGTGTAGTAATGTACCACTATCACCTTCTGTATGGTGGTGTTATGTATGCCAGTTAATTAGATAAGCAAGAGCATGACCATGAGTATGATGACTTTTTTAAAGCGAGGCAATACTTACTAAAAAAGTTGATATTTGCAGAGTTTTAACGATTCTTGTTTAAAGTCATCATTTCGCGCCAATTCTACGATTCGCTATACTATGACCTTGTTTGCGGATTACCAAATTATCACTAAGTATTAATTATGTTGACTGGTTTGTTTCATACCCTTTGTTAGACGTCATTTTTTGTACTAGATTTGAAAACGGGAATTCCCGTTTACCGTGTGTTTCGACTAAGGGTTACGGCGGGTGTGAACCGGTCGAGTAGAGGATGCTTACTGCTCCATGGACCTGAATCCTGCCTTCGCTTTGTCGGAGGTCCGTGTTGCCTTACACTCCGACTTTGTATATATGTTTTGGGACTATGATTACGTTTAACCACATTGTTTACTTCACCAATTTTATTTAACAGTAACAATTAGTCAGAAGATACAGAATGATGTAACTGCAACTAGCCACTCAACTTTTGTGACAAACGGAATGATGTTCAGCTTTCCATCGTCAAGCTTCTTCAGATCACGCAACAATATTCAATTATCACCTGCATATGCTTGTTGTGTCCTTCAGTGATTCGATAAGCGAAGAACTTGTTGTGCGTATGACAGAGTTTTAATCGAAGGCAGCTAATAGGAAAATAAGTTAATGTATAGGGTTTTCAACAGGCACGTTTAAAGTCAGCATTCGCAAATTCTATAGTGTTATAACGATCAAGTTTGTCATACAAACTTTCATTGGGCCAAATGCTGTCTGACGTGTTTCATACCTAAGGTATTAGAACGGTTTTTTTAAAACAAATTACGTGACTAGTATTTTATATCTGTGGCCTGAACATAACTTCTGAAGGTCTCTATTCTAGAGTTATGCTGGTATCAAAGATGCATACAGGTGCAAAGCTTATTTCGGCAATGGCCCCAATACGCCATGTTCTGTAAGTTCCAGGTCGCCTATATAGAAAATACATACACGTATGCAGGACCCTCGAAGACTGTTTTTCGATACTTCTTTACGAGAATGTATTTACCTTTTAAGAATTACCCTGTTTCGGCTATCAAACAATTGTATATAGAAACGAATGGTACGCTGCTGCTCTTCTACTTCGCTTATATTGTCCAACAATATAATTAATTGTAAACTGCACAGTTTGTGAGTTGTAGCTTCTGACATTTACATGCATCTTCAGTAATTGACTTACTCTTGGCATAGCGGGAGTTGAACAAATGGTGTGGACTTGTTTCATGTCTATGGGCAGTGGAAGGCAAAATACTAGCATAAAGAGAAATAAACACTTAATATTATTTCAATGAACATAAAAACTTATCAAAAATCATTATATGCTTATAAACGGACCTTTTTGCAAAAGAAATATACATAAAAGCAAAATAACGATCCCGGTACGCAACGAACAGACGTATTACAAAAAGAAAGATTATTTTGGAAAAACAACAATACTGTAAAAACAAGACAACACCAATCATCATAGCCAAGGATTTAACAGTGATATTTTGCAAATGAATGGACAATAAATCAAGATAAACTGGTTGATCAAGATCATTAACATGTACTAAACGCGTGATGACCAGACATAAACCTAATGAACTGTGACGTGTTGAAGGACATGGGTTGGCGTCTCATGAATTTTCACGTTGCAGATTTAAACTTACAGAGTCAGGAAAAGGATCTATTGAGCTAGGTTCATGAGGCGCACCCGTTCGTTAGGTTTTTATGTCTGTTCATCACGCATTTATGTATCTTGATTTCAATATACATGTATGTGTAAATGCGAAATAACGTTTATCTGGATTTATTGTCAATCATTTGCAACTGCCACAGTTGTTGCAGCATATTCATTGCTGTGTATTTAGTGTTTGCCTTGTATTTAAAGTATTGTTGCTTTTTTTGCAAGATTAATAATTCGTTTGCAAATACGTCTTCGTAGTTTGGTAGTTAATTTGGTTTTTATGTTATATTTGTTTTGCAGTAAGGTCCGTTGATTAAACATTATTGTCATTTATTTTTCTTATATACTATTTTTGCCTTTTCCGCCGCCCATACATTCCATATCATCCATGAAAACAGTCATAGCGATTGCAGAAGCAGAGGTTCACTTTTCCATGGAATAGTTGGCTTTTGAGAGTGATTGTTCTGGTTCTCATAGAATTTTGGATAATTTGTGAAATAGTGATCGCCCAGAATATTGGACTATAAGATCACGGTTTGTAAGAGTTGAAAGTGACTCAGCGGAGGCTATGGACAGCTTATTATCCATAACTTCGCTGCACGCTTTGAATGCTTAGCCAATGGTAGAATGGACGTGACATCCAGGACTCCGACGCACAAAAATATGTTTTTAACTGACTTATCAGATAACGTCGAGTTAACGCTGATATTAATGTACAAATTAATTGTTAATCAATGTCAGTTACAGTAAACGGACCTTCGTTGCAACTAGTTCAGAGTCAAAGGCAGTGAATGATGTACAAAATACTTGCCGTGTCCTTCAACCTACAGATACATGCCACCAACCCCTGTCTTATCCTCACGAAAATATTGACAGCTGTCAAGGAGCAACTTCAGAAGTATTGTGAAACTACATATGCCACAAGTGGGGTAAATCAAATGTGGATTTCTAAAACTCTAAGAACTTCTTGTGAATTTGAAATCCCAGAACCTTTCGCACATCAACAGCATCAAAACCAATATCTTTCAACACTTTACACCATCCCGCACGATAAATTAAAAACAAGGCTTTGTAACATTATAGACAGTTGCTTCTTTAACAAAATGGAAAAATGAAATTATTATTTAGTGATCAGCCATTCAAAAAATTATTTTGTCAAATCCACTCCGATTCTACACACAAGTACTCTGAAGTTGATTTAAAGCAATGCTGGGTTCTCACTGACAATATTTGTAGTTTTTGGCAAATCAGGTCTTTCCAACAGTCTTGTTGATTTCAATGGGCACTAATTGTGCTCCTTTATAGCTGACCTATTTTTATATTCTTATAGGCAGATTCTTCAAAAAGAAAAGAAGAAATCTCTCAGCGGTGGCCTTAGATTCAACATTTCGATATATTGACGTGTTTTAAGTAATGGATAAAAAACGAGATGGTGTTGAATAGTTCAGAGAAAGCATCGCCACCGAGGGCCGAAGGCCCGAGTTGGGGGTGCTTTCTGAACTATTCACACCATCGAGTTATTATCTTACTTAAAAAATTTCCTTAGCGAGCCCCTGCTGATAAACCATTCAACTATTCACTTGCTGAAATACAATGCGAGCACTCTGAACAATCAGGTGACAATATGGTCTTTGCATGAACACCATTCGTCTATTCAACAGAAGTACTGTCTATAAAAGGTCCTCACACGTGCTCTCAATTCATTTCATGAAAGTAGGAAATGGATACAGTTGATGAAATTTTCTTTCCCACAGAAGTAAACTACGGCGAGGGATATAGATACTGTTCTCAATTATGCTATTTTGGATTTAGAATCTGAGATGAATTCAGATACATTGTGTTCAACTGAAAATAAACTTGTATAGTGAATATCTGATGAAGAGTTGTTAATTGATTCAAGCGGAATTTTAAAATGAGTTCCAAGTAGAAATTACTGGTAGCTTTTTCCAAAGATAAAAAAGAGAACACAACTAGTATTTTTGTGACACCTGTTTCTGATACATTTTGCTCGTACCGCCACTAAAGACGAATTACATGTAAAGCCCATAGGAACTATCATCATTTCTAAAAATGTTTTTTGAACACTGGGTTTGTGGGTTTTATCATAATTCATCAGAAAAACGCAGTCACTAGATGTACACGCTATTTAATCGTGTCGCTGTGAAACAATGAAAGGCCACAGAAGCAGACATATCGTATATTGGATTATTGTGCATGTAAAGATCAAATGAACGTGGATACAAGCAATTTGTGACTATAGCTCGATGTGTGTGTAATCATGAAAGGTGTTTTTTCTGTAGAATTGCAAAATGAAACTTTACGTGCAATTTGTTGTTTGCTTTATGTTGCATGCTTTTAGCGCAACGTTGAATAGGCTTTCAAGTAAGCAGTTGAATATATCTATCCAAACGGTAATAGCGTTGAATAGTCGAATTATTCAATGGCTTAAACACAATGCGATGACGTCACTGAAATTTTTTAACTATCAATAATAAGGTGATTTCTTCATATGTCATTCATATATATCCCAACGAACTAGAGATAAAGGAACCACAGAGTCTTCCATGTCTGCTTGCGTACTTGGAATTTATTGAACATTGACATTACGGCAAACTTACTACTCAACTTCTATGACAAAACGGGCGATTTCAGTTCTCCATTGTCAACTTCCAGTATCCTATTAGCAATAGTGCCTCATCACCTGCATATGGTGTGTATATCTCTTGCAACTAAGGTCGATACGCAAGAGCGTGTTTTGCCGTATTGATCCAGTTTTTTAATCGAGGCAAGCTACTTACAGACAAGTTGTTGTTGCAGGGTTTTCAACAGTCACGTTTAAGGACAGCATTTCGTTAAATTCTATGGTCAGTTATATCATTGTGTGTACCAATTATGACTAATCTTGAGTCAAATGCTGATCTGGATGGTTTTATAGCCATTGTTAAGTGTTTTTCACACATGATTCTGACTACGGATTGTTTCGTTACCTGAATCAAGACTAATGGCACACGGCGAGTGTGACCGGTTCAACAGGGATGCTTACTCCTCTAGGCACCTGATCCTACCTCTGGTGTGTGCAGGAGTCGTGATTGCCCAACTCTGTTTTTGTATTCTATTAGGACTTGACGAGATGATATGTTCGTTATCTTTGGCCTTTACGACATATGTAGATTTATATAGGTGATGTCTGATCTATTAACAATCAGAATTTTTCATAATTATGGCCATTTGATATATTGCTGACGAACTCCAATAAAGAACACCACAGAATCTGACAGATCGCTTCATGTTAAGATATTTTACTTAATATTACTTCTATTTGCAGGGGACTGACAACTACATTATATGAAAACGTTTGTGGATTATGGCGAATCGTCAACATTTCCCTTTCTTTGTAGTAATGTTCGCACTATTCACCTGCTTATATGGTGTGTGATGTCTCTCAGTGATTCGATACGCAAATATATCATAGCGGAGAAGGGAAAACCTTTTTTTTTTATTAAAGCGAGGTTCAGCTTTCTTGCTAACAGAAAAATTGATGTGCAGT